>JAWNNX010000346.1:0-270000 GCA_035044505.1 Zaprionus lineosus
AAAATCTCAATTTACTCTTAATATTTACCACAACAATTGAGTGGGGAGGCGTTGCTCTTCACCTTTAATATTTACTACACATCAATGGAGTGGTGAGATATGGCTCTTCCCTCTTCGTATTTACCACCCAGCGCTTGAAACTGTTAAAGCTTATCTTTGTTTTTGGTTGCTTTGCATATTTCCGCATCTCTTCACCTTAGTTGTAGTTTTGCTGTTAAAGTGTTTAATACTCTCGCGGCGTGTGAACTTTAAAGTGTATAGGTATATATTTTTCTAAGTGTGATGCTGTGCAAAAGACCGAAAAGGTTAGTTTCAATTGTATTATCTACGCATCGACAGTCAGGGGGCGTCAACGGGCTCAACTTATTTGAAATTGTCACAATATTTTGCAATTAGACGAGCCACGCGGCTGTCGCATTGAAAAAATTGCAACGCCTGTAGGCGAGACGCCAGCGACAAAGCGTTAAAAGCAACGACGCCGACGCCGACGTCGACGCCGACTCGGCGCGATGCAGCGCCACGCTTAAAATGTAATTTATGATCTGCTTATCTCTACGGACAGCGAGCAGCAAACAAAAGCAGAGACACTGGCATCAATTGCCCACAATTTAGCTTCCACTCTTTCTTTGACTCTCTCTTTCTTAAGATGCACACACACACACACACACACAGTGCAACTGTAATTCTTTGTATGTGAGCGGTCCAGCGTCTGTCTCTCTTTGCATTTGCTCTAAAGAGTTTGTTAAGTTTTATATCTGCTTAAATAATGAAATTTGGGTTGTTGATAAAACTATTTAATATTTAGAAGACGTAAATAAAACGTATTTTATTTTTGTGAAACACCTCTTCCAACACGTTACTTTTAAAGTGTCGGAAAACGTGTCCCAATAATAATAAATAAAAATTAACATTTAATTAATTATTTTCTCTCTTACTCTTATTCCAGCACATAAGTGAATATGCTTACCTTTGGGCCATTATCGGTAAGTCCAACAACAAATTTTATGTATTGTAAGATTATCACTTAAAGGCACGTATATTTTATAAATATGATTTGCTGTAAGACCCAACGTTATCATTTGAGAGCATAAATTTCCTTTAACGCAGGTTCATAAAATAAAAAAATTGAATTCTGTCTTTATTTGGCCAAGATATGGGCGTTCGAAATTTGTAAATGATCGAGCTCGGAATTCCTTAAGCCAAATTTTTAGTTTGGGATTATTTTATCCCAATAATGCCCTTATTCAAGCTACGGGCTTCCCTTTCCCTTTCCCCTTATAATTTCATGCAAAAGTCTCACTCTGTTCGCCTGAGTCGACATCACTTTAAGGCTCAGTGTCATCCTTTATCATGTCGCCTGAGCCCCTATCATATATATACATTTACATATACATGTAAATGGAAATGTATACAACACTATACGCAGGCAGCCATGCCGCAACATCACTACACACATCGCACACACACACACCCCTAAAAACACACAGCAAAAGGCAACAACCATCAAATGGCCAAACAAGAGCGCGAACACAGCTGATGCAAGTGGCGCCATCTAGCGTCGACTTTTACATGCAATTTACCGTTACACAGTCGACACTTAAACTGTCGCTACTGCAAGTGACTCGCCCACCCGCCCCCTCAACTATATTTCGCCTCTCCCTCCCCACACTTAACATGAACCTCAGCTGCCTGTCCACTTGTTTTTCAGTTGATGCCCAAACTTTAAGCCTGGCAACAGCTGCCCTTGCCTGCCACGCCTCCATTGCTCAACCACCAGGCTAACGCCTACGTAGTTGCTGTTACTTTTGGCCCCGCTGTTTATTAGTTTTCATATTTTTCCTGACCCGTCCTGCCCCGCCCTGCTCTGTCCTGCCCTGCTCTGTCCTGCTTTGTTTCTGCTCTGCTCTTTGCTTTGCTTTGTCTTGTTTTTCTTTTCTATTATTTTCTGTGCTTTTCTTTGCTTTTCTTCTCTTTGATTTTCATCCATTTTCCAAGTTTTCCCAATGAATATATTAAAATATCGTTTCAATAAGAACTTCTCAGTGCTTGACAAAAGGTGACACGCAGCCGGCGCCAACGTCTGCTGTTTGTTGCCTGCTGAAGTGTTGCCAAATTGGTCCACAAATTGCAACAGTCTGGCAACTCTTGAGCATTATTTGGGCCGCCTTATTAAATTTCTATAAATCAATAGGCAAACACTTGACTCGCATTAAATGCAAATTCGAATTATAAAACTTTCGACTGCAAATGCCAGTCGCATTTGCAGCCCTCCATCCCACCGCCTCTCCCCGCCCTACCTATAACTAAGCTGATGTTGGGTGTAGGGTATTGGATGCTCATACTGCCGGCTTGTTTATGCCCTGGCAGGCAGTTAAATGCAACTTCAAAACAATTGCCAGCCAGCCAACAGCCATTCGGGTGCTCAAGTCTTCAAGTCTTCAAGGAGCCGTAGAACATAAAACTGTGGAGCGCACTTGAGGCTCCTCTGGCTCTTTGCTGGCTTCTTCGTTCAGCCACTTTCCGGACCGAAGGAGCGGCAGCCAAGGACCAAACTTCATCAAAGTCTCTTGACCAAATTTCCTTGCAGCTTTTCCTCACATTGAGGAAACACGAGAAAGGCGCGAAGTAGTAAACAAAAAGTTTTCACCAATCGTGAATTGGATTTGTACAACGGACAGAAGGACAAACAAGCAGAAAGGCAGCTAGCGGGAATGGACAGAATAGACAGAAGAGACGGAAGGGACAGAAAGACAGACAACTAGGCAAACAGACAGACAAACAAACAGGCGGCCAGAGGAAGCCCATGGACTCAACTCTCCAAGTGGAGAAACTAGAAACACAATTAACTATAAATCGAATTAGATAAGAAATTAGTTGGTAGGCGTGGCAAGGGGAGGGCCAGAAGTGAGCCGGAAAGAAATTCGAGGCTGAGCTTGTGTTTGCTTTGACTTGAGACCAATCCTGAGATATCCTGTGTTCAAGTGGCTTAACGGAAATCAGGTTCCACTTTCCTTGTTCCCTGAATTTAATTTAGTTCCTTAAATCAAAACTAGTTCTTCGTCTTGTATGAACTTGTAACTAGTTCTCCACAATTATTTAATGCTTACTTTCCCTACTTCCATTGGAAGGATTAATGAATGTATAAAAAAGAAAGTTCTTCTATAAGAAGAACCAGTAAAAATGTTCACGACTTGTACAGAGAGACAACGTCTGAATAGCACCAGTTCATTATATGAATAACTAGTTCCGTCTAACACTTATAACTTTCATTGAATAACAAACTAGTTCCTAGTTCCATGTGCTTCTGCATCATATCGTGTTTGGCAATAAGTGAACGGAACTAGTTCATATGCATTTCATTTCGAAAACAATTTCAATCTTTACAGCGCGTGCACTTGAAATCCGATAGGATATCCTCTTGAATCGACTCCCGGCCAAGTCCCGACCAGCTGCTCCTTTGTTGGAATTGGAGTAACCAAGTTTTTTGCTCGCTCCTCTGCATCCGCTGCACTCGCCTGTCAATCTAAGCAATTGCCACCTCGTTGGCTACTACCCAGCACCCTACCTTATCTTCTTCTTCAACTCCCCCTTCTTCCCATCGCATCCTTTACTTCCTACCTCCGTTCCTTCGTCTCTTGCACTGCACCTAGGACCCAAAGACACGTCCTGCTCGTCCTTTCCATCATCCACGTATCGACGTATTCCAACGCCCGACGCGCTGCATGTTGATTGTTTTGCCATTTTGTGGTCGCTTCCTTGAAGCTGTAACTGAGAATGTGGATAGATGGGGGAAGGGGGCTGTAGATGTGAATGGGAACAGGAATAGGAATGGGAATGGGAATGGGAATGGGTGTGGGAATTGGATTGGGGATGGAGCTGGGCGGAGGTGCTCGAGTTGGATGGCTGGTGGGCTGGGTGACTGGCAGGTTGCTTGTGGTGTCCAGTGGCGAGACCACAGACAAGCCGAAAGAGGACTCCGCGCGCTGCTGCCTTTGGCTGTTGTCGCAGGAGTAAAGCCTCAAAGGAGATGAGCATGACGAATATTGGGGAAACAGCTCGGAAGTTGATTTGATGCTTTCGATTTTTTGTTGTGCGTTTTGTTTGCTTCGAGTTGGGTTCGCCCGTTTGCAATTCAATTCCTGGCGGTCTCTTTAATTGTGAGCGCTTTATAGACCGAAGCTTTACTGTACCAACGTCCAGGATAATCCCAACAAATAGCGCACAAATTTGCCTGCGAAAACACACATTAAACAAGCCACAAAAGGCGAGAGGAAACTTTTTATCGCTTTTACAGGTAGCGGAGGCAAAGTTTTAAGCGGCCAGGACAGCGCCAGGACAGCGCCAGGACAGTGCCAGAACAGCGCCAGGACAGCGCCAGGACAGCGTCAAGACACTGGCAGCCATAAAGCACACACAAAGATAAACAGATTTATTGTCCTTAAGGACGCAGAGCATTTAGCATGGAATAAGGAACTGCGAACAAGCAGCACAAGGACAACTTCTCTTTTGAATGGCTTGGCTCCTTTCACGTTTATAGATTTTCGACGACGCTAAGCGGCGTCAATTAGCGCCAGGATGCAAACAGCCCCAAAACGGAAATTAGTCGAACATTGGCAACAAATCAGACAAGGACAGCAACACGTATAACAACAAGGACATTCGACTGCACTAAGCCAAAGTTAGAGCGTGTCGTTGGAGGCTGCAGCACTTCAATTGCTACGCTCCACTGCCGCTCACTTGTGACAGCTCCTTGAGAGCTGCCAAGGATTGCCATCTGGGCCAAGGATACTGCCGAAATTAACCCCAAATGGAGGTAATGTTGAGTCGAGTGGAGATGTTACATTGCCAAAGTTTCCATCTAATGGAATGAGTCCTGTACCGGCACTCATCGAACTTCTCCAACTTCGCGGGCAGGTGAAAAGTTCATATTACTTTTTGGGCGTCTCTGATTCTCGGCAGAGCTCGAAGGAGATTGTGGGTGGGGTGGTGGGTGGGGAAGGATAGAAATGGATTAAAGCGGGGGGTGTGGTGGGGCTGGGGCTTGGGCTGGGGTATAGTTTTAGTTGTGGCTGCCTTGTCCAACCGCAATGCGCTTAAGGTGAGCCAAAATCGTTGCGTTTATGGCGCTCTGATAACGGCATATCCTGCGCTGTATCCATGTCCTTGCCATGACTTGACTTTGAGTCGAAGCTTAGGCAGAGGAAGTCCTTATAGCTTTATTTGTAACTACTGTTCCTTGGCTTATTAAATTAGTCTGCCTTCTAAACTGATTGAAATTGTGCAGAGTTTGCTTCGAGCAGGAGTTGCTTTTACGTCCAGGATAACACAGGATAAATTTTTGGCTAATTTGAAAACGGTCTTAAAATTGTTCATTTAAGGAAAGTCAATTAGAATTAGAAAAGAGAATGAGAAAATTCTAGGTTTAATATCAAAAAAATCGTTTACTATCAACTTCAAATATCCTTTAGACTTAATTTTAAAAATAAAAATAAATAATTTAAGTTTCAGAATTTTTAAATTGAACAAAATTTTATTTGCTTAAATTAAAAACAAAAAATAAAAACTAAATATTTTTTTAATTATTTTTATTTTATTCTTTTATACATACATTTTTTTTATGAAATCTTAATTTTATATATAAATTTAAAAATAAATATCCATTTTTTGAAAATCCTAATTTTTAATATAAAAAATAAATAATTTAAGCTTTGGAATTCAAAAATTTGATTTACCAACAAAATTTAATTTGCTTAGAATAAAAACAAAAAAATGAGTTTTAATTTATAATTAATTATTAATTATAATCGAATTTTTTTTTTTAAATAAAATCTTATAGTATTTATTTTATACAAATTTTTCAATTATAACATTTACTTAATTATAATATAATTATTTATTATTTATTTAATTATTATTTATTTAATTATTTATGCTTAACATAAATTTTATTTCATTATTAATCTTAAAAACAAAAATATCATATGAGGAGTTTCTTTCGAATATTCCAACTCCTGCTCCAAATATTCAGGAGCTTCGGTCAAAAGGATTTCCATTCCCAAACAATAATAAACGGAACTAGTTCCTGAGTTCAATATGTTTTCATTCCTCTGGTTGTGGTTACAGTGAACTTCGCCGATTTAAGTGGTAAACGTAATATTCATGTTAGCCGCAAGTTCGCGCTGGGTATAAACCTAATCCTGGCGAGTTTCTGGTACATCCTTTGAGGAATCTTAGCAAAGCGTTTAATAGCCGCAACGAGGACAACTTTGGCGCACTTCACTGAGCACCAACAGCAACATCGAATAACAACATCATCATCAACAACAACAACACAGCAACAACAACAACATTAATAACAACTGTAAATTTATCAGACTGCCTTTGCGTTGGGGGGGTGGGCGTGGCATCAAACGTAGACGACCAACAGCAATTTCCACACCAAATCGAAGATTCAGTTGTTGTTGTTGTTGTTGTTGTTGTTGCTGTTGTTGTTGTTGTTGTCGCTGTTGGCATTGCTTTTAAGCTTAGTTAAGAAGCACTTTGAGTCGCATTTGCTAAAGCTGCGCAAAATGTCCTTGCAACCAGAATGAAGGACCTGCTCTCAGCTCTGCCAAGCACTTCGTTCACTTTTGTACCACGAAAATTGTTGCTTCATTGCGTTTTCTATCTGTATATATATATGTCTATATATTTATATAGGTATGTGTGTGTGTGTGTGTGTGTGTGTGTGAGTTCATGTGTTGTGTAGCAGCTGTTCTGTTGTTGTTGCTGCTGTTGCTGTTGGTGTCCCCAGCAAGTAAATTGCTTATTTATTCGAATTGTTGAATGCGAACTTTGAGCTCGATTCTAATAACATAATACGGCGAGTATTGTTTTTGGTTCCACGTCTGATCTTCCAGAATTTGATTGGAATTTATATTAAGCACTTCATGTATGTGAATCTGTGTAATAAATTTGTTGCTTTCTCTACCCTCTAATACTCTACCTGCAGGGTACAGTTGTGGGAGCAAGGACTATGCGACCCTTTCCTAAGGTCGATCGAGGCTTGAGTAGGAAATTCCTCTGCCTAGTGTGTCCTTTCAATATTATTTTTCCCTATAGTGTCTTACTTGGTATATTTATTAATAGTTTAATATATTTTATAAAATTAATTAATATAAAAAATTATTTATATTTTATTTCATTTATTTACAAATTTATTTATTTAAATATTTAATATTTTTTATTTAGTTAATTTTATGTTTCTTAAATATTTAATACGAAATTAATTTCTTATTTATTTATTATTTTTTTATTAACATTTTTAATATAGTTTTTTTATACTACTTAATTATTTTATACGTAATTCATTTATTTTTTATTTTATGTATTATAAATATTTTATTAAATTCTTCATATTTACTATATATTTTTTTTATTTTTTTTATTTTATATTTATTTTATTTTAAATATTTTCTTTTCTTTGATTTCTATATTTTTTATATATTTTATATTTTAGCTTTAAATATATTATTTATTTTATATATTTTTTAATATAGCTTTATATATTATTTATCTTATATATATATTTTTTAACTTTAAATATATTATTTATTTTAACTTTAAATGTATTATTTATTTTATATATTTATTTTTCTTGTAACTTTAAATGTATTATTTATTTTTTATTTTAATTTTAAATAAATTATTTATTTTATATAATTTTTATTTTAACTTTAAATACATTATTTATTTTACATTTTTTATATTTTATTCATTTGATATACTTTTGTCTTAAGTTAAAAAAAAGAAAATCTTGGAAAATGTTATTAATTAATCCCATTTTTTTCCATACTGAGAACTTCCTTTGCCTTGCAACTCTGTAAAGATCCTTTAAAAGTTATAAGCATTTTTCTATTTTAAAAATCTTAATCAATGCATTTATCATTTATTGACCTATCCTGTGGATCCCCTGATAAGTTAGGAAATATATATTTGATCCTATGAAAAATCTACATATCCTTTTTGTATATGTTATGTGTTAGGTTAGACAGAAAATATCGCATATATAAATAATAAAAAAAATAAAATAAAAAATATATATATATAAATATATATATAACAATATATATATAGATAGACATCTGATATATATTGTATCCTTCAGAAGAGGGCGTTAAGTTGACTGGGGTATGCCTTTCCGCATTTCCATCTGTTCCATCGTGAGCTGAGGACTGACATGTTGTCGTTTGTCACTAGAAAATTCAATGAATATTTTCCACAGTCCAAAAGAGGAAAAACAGCAAAAACGAAAGAGGTAAAAGGTAAAAAGAAAAGCCCCAAAAAACAGAGGGAAACTGTCGAGGAAACTCTACAATTGGCTGCATTTTCTACACATGAGATTTGCAGTCAAGTGAAAGTGGAATGTGGTGACAGGAAAAGGCAGGACATGGCAGGAGTTTGGGAAGGAAAAGCTGGAAAATGTCAACTGGTCGAATGCAAAATTCATTTTATTCATTTCGAACTGCAGTAAATTTTCTTACCAGGGCGCTGACAACATTTTGGTGCAACATTTTGTGGCAAGGATGCGCTCTTAAATTCTTAATTGCAGATCTGCAGTCCTTCTTCTCCCCCCAACCCTGTCTCACTCTCGTCGTCCTGGCCCTGTTCGTTTGTTTGCCTTTAGTCAAATATCAATAACAATAAATTGTACATTTATTTTGAGGCCAGGAAGGAGGGAAAAACAAAATAACAAATTTTTCAGTCTGAGGCCGAAACGAAAAACAATTTTCCTTTATTTTATACTGAATTTTCCGGCAAAAACAATTTGTCTTGCTTAATCTCAGTTCATTAATTTAAAGTGCTACTTGCAAGGAATGGACGGAATTTGAAAGCCATAGACTGGGCGCTTGTGACCCACCCATTGGTCAGTTGGTTCTGACCCATCCAAGGGGGTTGGGTAGGGGAGGGATAGGCTGAATGGCGGGTGGCCAGCGATTGCCTTGGTATGTCGAAACATCTTTGGGTCCTGCGGTTAACTCTAAGACTTGCGGGTTTGAGGTTCTCCTTTGTGTCCTGTGTCTGTGTGTGCGTGTGTGTGTGTGTGTTGGGCTCTAGGCTTTGGCGCATCTTCTTGCCAGGATTAGGGTCAAGTAGTGGCATCTTTTGGCCGCACTTTTGTCCATCATCCATTGCTGCGTTGCTTTAAATAATTCATGGCCCATTTCTGTGGTTGACCTTCACAATTTTGGACTTAATTTTTATTGTTGTCCTGGCAGCTGTCATCTTAGAGTGTGGCCCCGACGCTCAGACCTCGCCGTCAGGAACTTTCATTAAGCTGACACACACAATGGTCAATGTTGCAGGGACGTTTCATTTTTGGAAGGATTTCGCAGGACCCGCACTGTTGCTTACTTCTTCTTTACGTGACAAGCAGTGGAAAATGTGAAAATTTGAGTTTGTCCAGGGGAAAAAAATAATTTACTACTTTTTACGGGAGCATAAGAAATATTACAATTGATTTGAATAGAAATCGATTAATTATAAATTAAAAAAAAAAAAAGGGTATATATTTTTGAGAAACACGATTTTGTTGGTATCCTTGGTTGTTGGTTCAACGTCCATGAAATCTTTTCCAAAAGTTAAATAAACGTCCTTCCGTATGGAAAATGCTCTTAAGCATATAAACCTGCAGGATGCCAACGACAATCATTGCAATCAACTGGGTGCAGGACCAAGTGTTAACATGGCTGAAATTGTACTCGGCCATCCTGCGATCCCCGGCCTCCATGAAGCGTATCTTCTCCTGGATATCGACCACACGATTCAAGTTAAACCTAATGTTGTCCAAGTAAGCGTACAAATAGTTAAAGGCGCGCTCGTGTGTGAACTCTGAATGCATTTGCCTGTCGATCTTTGCATTCTTCGCTTGCTCAACATCGACACCAATCACTTGTATCCGAAAGTTAATGACCGTCTGGCTGAAGGTATTGATTGTATTATCGAAGCAGAACTTGTAGATGCCCGTCGCATTGGCCAACAGCTCGTGATTCTTTTCCTGCTGCCTCTGATCCGCAAGGATGACCGTACGCGTTGGCTCCAGCAGCATAAAGCTGATTTGCGAGTCCGCCACTCTGTATTCCACACGAAGGGTTTCCTTTTCTCCCACATGCTGATCGAAGCACTCCATTCTTCCAGGATCCGCGATGATGGTTAGATGGTGATCGCATGGCTCCGACTTGGCACTCAATGGCAGCCGCATCAATATCAGCAGGAGCAGCGGCCATACCACACAAATTCCATTTCTAGATCCATATCCGCGCTCATATTCGCATCCGCATCTGCATCCGTATCCCCCTCCACATCCGATTTGAAACATTGTGTTTGTACGACGAGAAATGAAATCGTTTAAATGACTTCCCCACAAATCGAGGGATTTTACGGGCAGCGCCTATTCCGTCGCCCACTGGAGTTTAATAGTCGCCCAGCGACTACTGTCAAACATAAAATACTACACAAAGTGTGCCTGCCCCTTGCACCAAACATACAACTCCGAACAGCTGCACACCCCCCACCCCTCACTCCGCACATCCACACATCCATCTGGGATCCTGTCTGTCATCCCCGCGCAGCACACAAACTAAAAGCAAGTGCATCAAAAGGAATATGAATTGAGGTCGATGTGTAAATATTTGTCAACGGTAATGGAAATTTATGCTGGGCTGCTGCAACTCCAGCCCCCCAACCCCCCCAATCCCGCTACCCCCCTTTCCCCTTACTCATCTATACCCCTCCTGCCAGCCCAGCGACTATGCACCTTGTGTACGCAGTGGCAGTAGCTGAAAGGGGGGGCGGGACGGGGCAGCTATAGGCGACGCGGGTGAACATTTTCATTTTTTAAAACTGTCGGCGACGAAGCCTGCAGTTTAGTGCAAAAAGTGAAAAGTGAGGAAAAGCGTCGGAAAGAAAACGCTGGAAACCTGAAAACCGGAAGGAGGAAGCAAAGCACCAAAGCAGCAAAAGCCGCGTTTGCCCAAAGAAACTTTGCAAATATCCAGACACCAATACATAAAACCACACACCAATACATGCACCAGACATACACCAATACATATACAGAGACCAATACATATATACAGACACCAATGCATATACAGACACAACCGCACACACACACACACACACACACCTGTACACTCCGACACGCGCCTTACGTTGCATTTGTTTGCACACATGTGCAGCGGTTTTTCATAAAATTTTCTTTTATTTTTCTTATTCCATGTTTTTCCTATTTTTAGTTTTTGGCCTTGTTGTTGGTTGCGCATAAAATTTTCAGTTGCCGTGCAGCACTTCAGTTCGGTTATTTACTTTGAAAAGCAGCCGTTGCAGCCCTGGCAGCTACACACCTAATACCGGCTACTACCATCCCCCCAGCATACCCCCCGTCTGGCCATAGAAATAGTGTACCCCACGCCCTCTTCTCCCTTGCCCCCACATTTACACCTTCACCCTTTCACTGAACCTCAGCCAGCGACCTGAGCCTTAAGCTCCAACTATTGCTTTATATAAAAAGGGGCAGAAAGTTGCGTCGACGTCGCAGCCGCTGGCTAAAACGCGCCGTCGATGCATGAAAGCTGCAAATAACATGAGCGGAGCGAAAAAAATGAAACACAGCAGCAGCAGCAACAACAACAATAACAACAACAACAACAACAACAACAACAACAACAACAACAACAACAACAACAATGGCAAAATGTTTGCCGGGGTCGAAGCCGTCAGGTGGCAGGCGTTAGGTAGCAGTTGGTGAATATACAAGTGTGTGTGTGCGGCTGTAACTGTGTGTATGCGTGTGTATGTGTGTGTGTATGTGTGTGTGTATGGGGGCAGCATCGAGTAAGTACTTCCTGCAACTGGGCGCCAAGTTTTGCACATGTCGTGAAATGTTGAATGTTGAAGCGCCCAGTGTACGCAAGTGTGTGTGTGTGTGTGTGAGTGTGTATAGGTAAATGTATAGCTATAGGTGTGCTTGTAGGTGTAGTCATAGTTGTGTTTGGATGTGTGCGTGGGTGCGTGTATGTTGCTTTAGTTGATTGTTTGCCCGAGGCGCGTCAGGTGCAACGTTGGCCCAGACAGAAGGATGATGAGATGAGGCGAGGCATGTGATGAGGGGGAAAGTGGGCTGGGTGGGGAGGGGAAAGGTGAAAGGGCAGGGTTATCCTGTCAGCAAGACGGCCAATTCACTTTTATGAAATTAAAAAAATTGATTACCGGGTAGCTTATGATTTTACACATTTTCCGATACTTTGGGAAAATCTTTGTGATATTTTCAGAAGTTTAAAGGTGGAAAAGTCAGAGAGAAGTTAAAGTGAGAAGCTGTCAATACAAGAGAAAGAGAGAGAGGGATGTAGAGGGGGCTGAGAGATAAAAAGATAAAGAGATAGAGAGAAATGAGAAGACAAAGGAAGAGTGAAAGCCTAATAGAGAAAGAGAGGGAAGAACTAAGCAGAAGGGAGTAAGAGCGAGAGAAAAATTGAGAAAAAGAAAGAGAAAGAAGAGAAAGATAGATAGAAGGAAGAAGAAAGAGAGACCGAACTGATTTATTCAAATTTAACAATTTCTTCAATAATAAACTTTATTCTTAATATTAACTCAAGTGTTATTAAATTTAAAATATTATATTTATATTTTAATTATATTTATATTTTAATTATATTTATATTTTAATTATAATTATATTTTAATTATATTTATATTTTAATTATATTTATATTTTAATTATAATTATATTTTAATTATATTTATATTTTAATTATATTTATATTTTAATTATATTTACAATATTTTTTATATTATTATTTTAATAATATTTATTTTTTCATTATTTATTTATATTATTTTTGTTTTTATAATTTGTATTTTTATTTTAATAATTTTTAGTTTTAAAATTTTTATTTTTATTATATTTATTTATATATTTTTTATTTATATTATTTTTATTTTTATTATTTTTATTATTACAATTTTTATTTTTATATATTATATAATTTTTATTTTTACCATTTTTTTTGTCATTTTTATTTTTATCTTCATTATTTTTATTTTTATTATTTTTATTTTAATTATTTTTGCTTCTATTATATTTATTTATATTATTTTTATTTCTGTTATTTCTACATTTTATTTCCGCCCTCTATTTCTTAATAATTGCTTTTGCGCTTTTTCCTGTTTCCCGTTTTTCTCCTGCCCTTGGAATTTCACTCTGCGTTTTTCTAGAAACCGCACTCCTTTTGATTACCAACTAAATTTGCCGCTTGACCACGCCCACAGCCTTGCCTTTGGCGGTGTAATTAACAGCTGCATCAAGTTCCCATTGTTTACTCAGCGTCAGAAACGCTGCAGTGTTAATTATTCCCCTGCGCCGTGACCTCCTCGTGTCAGGTGGTGATCCTGGGCCGCTTGCAGCACCTTTGCCTCCCTTAGCTCTGGCAGCTGTTGCAGCTCTTTTAGCTCCTTTAGCTTCTTTACCTCCCTTATATCCTTCACCTCACTCAGCTCGTGCAGCCCCTACAGTTCCTGCAGCTCCTGCAGCTCCTTTGTTGTTGTTCCTACTCGCGGCTCTGGTTGCTGTTCATATCCTGCTTCTGGCGAAGCTGACATAGTGGCTCACTTAGCAAAAGCTCTGAGAGTGTGTGTGTGCGTGCTATGTTTGTGTGCGATAATGGTGTGTGTGTGTGTGAGTATAAGAGTTCTGTGCAATGCTGGCACGAGGCGTTGACAAGGCTCCCAGGCGCGTGAAAGTCGCAAATTAAAGCGCCACCTGTGGACAGCCAAATAGGACAATGTGTCCCCTGGCTACAGTATACCCCTGAGTGCTTATATATGTGTGCGTGTGTGTGTGTGTGTATGTGTGTGTAATCTTGTGCCAGTGATAATAACAAAATGGCGTCTGCCGCCGTTGGGCAATTATGGCCGCTATAAAGAAGCGCCACGCCCAGGTACTCAAAGCATTTGCCGCCATTGGCACGCAACGTGGTCAAAAATCAAAGAGGATAAAAAGGACTGACCGAGTCCGAGCGAAGGGTAAAACGGATGAAGAGGGATGCCAGCGAATTACAAGACAAAAGGAAATGGCCAAAACGGAAATATTTCTTGGCCGCTTAACGTTTAACAAGCATTTCATGGCAGTTACTCGTAAGTGGCATTTTAAAGCTGGCAATGGGCGATCGTTTGTCACAGGACAACGGCCGAAGGCGAAGCCAGGCGTCGGAGCAAGGTTGAGAAGGAGTTAAAAATGGAGTTGGAGATGGAGATGGGATGGAGTTGGAGATGGGATGGAGTAGGAGATGGAGATGGAGATGGGAATGGGGCTAGAGCTGGAGATTCGAGCTGGCAGTCCGTATGAGTGGCGAGTCCTTAGTCCTTGCAGGGCATCGTTGTTAATTTCATTACCAGTTGTGTGTTGCGTGGGCGACGGGTGCGTTGCAAATGCTGCACAATCGTAAAAATACATTTAATTGCAGTTGCTGCTGGGCAAATGAAATGCGAAAGGTTCGAGGGCAAGGATACCACACACACACACACACACATACACGCACACAGGCGCATACTGACATGTACTTACACACAAACCATTAAAAAAGGCAGTGTCCATTTTAACGATCAAATTATTGCTGCGATATTACAAGGAAGACAACACGCACAGAGTGAAGGACCTGCAGGAGCTACAGGAGCCACAAGTTCCTGCAGGACCGGGCAAATAACCAGATAAAAAGGAAACACCAGAAGTATGACTGAAAGAAAAGAAGGACAAAAGTCTGTGGATTCCTTCCGTTTGCCGTGTCACCACATGTCCAAGTCGATAATGCGACGCCCCCGCAGGCGGATAGCCAGTGTCCTGCCGGTTAAACAGTTCGCCTGATGCATTAATATGGCGCCATCTGTGGACGACAATGCGACAAGTGCAGCTCTTCAGTTCTTTACGTAATGAGCAATGGGCTTAAAGTTAACATGGAGGTGGATAAAGTCAAACTTGTCTTTAAGTCGCAAATTGTTTGCAGATTTACGACTTTTCTGGTTTATGTCCATCCCAAATATCACTTGATATATGTATTTAAATATATAGCATGATATATTTGAATGTATCGCTTGATATATTTGTACATATTACTTGATATATTTGAATATATCACGATATATTAGAATGTATTAATTGATATATTTGACCATATCACTTGATATATTTGAACATATTACTTGATATATTTAAGTGTATCAATTGTTTTTTTTTAGCACATCACTTGATATATGTGTATATATTTTGATATATGTACATATCACTTGGTATATTTGAATGTATCACTTGATATATTTGAACATACTACCTAATATATCTGAGAATATCACTTGATATATTTGAAAATATAGCTTGATATATTTGACCATATCACTTGATATATTTAAATATATAGCTTGATATATTTGCACATATCACTTGATATATTTGAATATATAGTTTTATACATGTACATATTGCTTGATATATTTGAATATATAGCTTGATATATTTAAGCATATCACTGGATACATTTAAATGTATAGTTTGATGTATAATGAATGCATCACTTAAAAAATATCGATTAAATTATTTTTCATTTATCACTCTAAATAATTAATTATATAACTTACGATCCTTGAATATATAGCTTGCTACATGCCTGTATATCGCATGATATATGCAATATTTTGCTTCTTGCATCTAAATATAATATAATATGTCTTTAAGCGATTAAATATATCTCTTAAAGTATTTAAAAATATCGCTTGATATATTTCCTTAAATAGCTTTAATTAATTTAAAAATATCGCATTATATATAATATATATCGCTTGATATATTTACTTATGTATCTTTTCTTATATTTAAATATTTCGCATGATATATTTTTATATGTATCTCTTAATATATTTGAAAATGTCTCCTGATATATTTTTTTATGTATCTCTTAATATATTTGAAAATATCGCTTGATATATTTTTAAATGTATCTCATAATATATTTGAACGAATCGCGTGACATATTTTTATATGTGTATTAACTGTTTACTGGCTGACGACTTTCAAACATATCCCTTGATATATTGTAATAGACCACTTCACATATTTTTATTTATCGCATGATATATTTAAATATATCACTTGATATTTTTATTCTTCTCATTTGATTGCATTGTCTTAAATCTGAGATTTTTAAGTTGAGTTGAGTTCGGGTTTTGGTCTTTTTGGGAAACTCGTCCGAAAGCATTTCCATTTGCTTTGAAATGGAAAATATGTGTTTGTCTCACTTAGTTGGTTTTTCCGGAAATGCGTTGTTATTATGAATGCAGGTGAAGTGCACAAAGTGCACGGATATCAACAGGAAAATCTACGAATTCATATAAAAACTTGAACTCATGAATACAATAGGAATTTGAATATTGCATATGCAGAAGGAGCACAGCTCGAATTAAGGCACTTCCAGGACATAAAGGCAACAAGCAGCAGCAGCAACAACAACAACAAAAGCCACAACAACAGCAAAAGCCACAACAACAACAACAAAAAGCATAACAACAACAACAAAAGCATAACAACAACAACAACAACAACAATAACAACAACGAAGATAAAGCTGAGTCCTTTGGAAGATATTCGAGCATTTCAAAGGATGTAAAGGCTGAGGTTTCTCTTGTGCATTTTCCCATCTTTTAATTTTCAGATATTTCACATGCAGCGCAGCGGGTCGCATGCGATGCAATAAAGGATTTCCTTGGGCGCCGACACACATGCTTGTGGGCGTGACAAGCTTATGAGATATCAAAATTGCATATCCTTTGAAAAATATGGCAATAAGTAAAGGACGTGCAGACATTGAGAAATTTAAATCTGTCTTCTTAGAGCTCAGATCCTGCGGGCAATTTCTGTTAATTATTGTATCAGCTCTTTAATGTAAATACCGTTATGTGCAACTATGTGTGCCGTTATGTAAGCAACGTAATTAAATTTCCACTATTCCAAGTGTCCTTATAATCCTTACACGGCATGTAATCAGCTTAGCGTTTCGTCAAATGTTGCGTGCGAGTGGATTACTTAGGTTGAGTCATGACTCACATAACCCAAAGAGAGGGCGAAAAAGGGGGATGGGGGATGGCAAGAGAGAGAGAGAGAGAGAGAGAGAGAGAGAAAGAGAGGAAGCGAGGGAGAAGGAGGCAAAAGGATATTTTACAAATTGTTGGTTTGTTCCGTTACTTATCGCACGTCAGTCACCCGTGGCAAGCGCAATGAAATTGAAATGAATGCCAAAAATGTGAATTTAAAAAGTTGTAGCTCTCAGTCCTATGAGTCCTATGAATCCTGCGAATTCTTGGAATTTTCGAAATCCTGTAAATTTATTGCCAACTCACAGTGGACGCAAATATTTAATGAGTTCCAAACTCTGCCCATTCGAGCCGAGGTGACGTTCAGGATGAGTTCTGATGCTCGCAGAGAATCCTGTTCAATTATTTACGACAACTGACACATGACTAACAACTCATAACTTTCAGAAAGCTTTGGCTACGCACCCATCCTTTACATCCTATCGTCCCCAGGATATTATTTAGTGCTTGCGAAAAGCTAAGCTTAAATATTTAAATATTTAATTAACTAAAAGTTTACCTTTAAATTCTCAAATATCCTTATTTCCGCGTCCCACACTGAGCACCTTGAGATTGCCGTTAGCTTTAACTTCAGGTGTGTTCCATCAGTGGCAGGAGCATCCTTTACTCCAGCCAATTGACATCCGACAGGACATTAGGTATGTAGGTTGCATGGCTGCATGGCTGGGCGTGTCCTGGAACACCCATTAAATTATGCATGACAACTGGCATATGGAGACATATGACGACTACTTGGCAACTGGCGCAAACTTTAATTCTCACACGTTTCCTTAAGCTTCTGCACACATACACATTCCCATATAAGCACACACATACACACACATACACACATACATATATACTTAAGCACGCTTCCATACACCTTACTTCGGGCAGATGCCATTTACTTTTATTTTCGGGGGCGTCTTAATTGCAAACTGGCATACAATGGACACTGGACAGTGGACACTGGACAGAGGTCACTGGACACTGAACAGGCGATGGGCAGTGGAGAGTGGACAGTGGACAGGCGATGGGCAGTGGACTGTGGACAGTGGACAGGCGATGGACAGGTAGACAGTGGACACTATACAGGCCATGGACAGTAGACAGAAGACAGACAATGGACATTGGACAAGCTACAGACTTGGATGGTGAACGATGGACAGACTTTGAATGGTAGACAGACGCTGGACAGAGGACAGATGTTGGACGGGTTTCGGAAGCCAACAGCTGCCTCCTGGCAGACCCACAGACACGCAGTCAGCCCTGCGTTGCCATTAGAGGCGGTCAGGCATTTCCATCCGGTGTAACACCACAACTTTGCCCGTCATCCCGTCAGCCCCTGCCCCCATCATTCGCTAGCTGTTACCCACGACTTCCTACCCCCCCAAATACTTCACTTTCTCCACTCTCTTCACTTTCTCCTCTCTCCCCACTTTCTCCTCTCTCTCTACTTTCTCATTCCCATTCCCCTTTCTCTGTCAGTTTGAGTTTCGGAGCAACAATCAAGCGAGCAAATTGGGTTACTGCTCAACTGTCTGGTTAATGGCTACAATGACACAATTAATTGCATGTCCGCCAACTGACCAGCTGTACCGCCCCTCACTAGCCCCACCTCCACTCCCGACCACCCCTCACCACTCCCTGCCATCCACCTGAAGTAATTTTTATCCAAAAATTAAATGTACTCAACATAAATAAGTAATTAGAAGGACATAAAATACATTTACAGCAAAGTGAAGGACTCTTAAATCATTATTATATTTAGATAGTAAAAAGTGTCCTGACTCAATGTATGCTTAAGGACATCTGTGATTCGAAAAAGTAATGTGCTTCAAGCTTTCTCCTCTTTTTTCGATTGCAATTAAGCGCTTTGACTCTTTAAGAGACTCCTTCGATTTCAGCTAACATTCGCCATCCTTTGAAAAGCTATACAAATTGTAGCTCGCACGTACGGGCTTACGGCGCCAGAATGTCCTGGCCAGGAGCAACGTATACATCGTATTTACCGGCTTTGTGTGCACATTTTGTATTGGATTGGCCATGGCCATTACAATAGTTGAAGCCAGATGATGCAGAGGGCAACGCTTTAAACTTCTCCCTCTCTCACTCTCTTCCTCTCTCTCTCTCTCTCTCTCTCTCTCTCTCTCTCTCTGTTGCTCTGTGTCGGTTGGCTTTCGCAGTGTCCCTTGGAGCTTTGACTTGAACGCAAAGCGAATAGCAGCTCATAACAATGAAACTTTTGCACACTTTGCAATTATAAGTGTGTGTGTGTGTGTGTGCGTGTGCGTGTATGTGTGTGTATTGCTATTGGCACTCTTAATATCACTCAGTCACACACACACACCCACACACACATGCACACACCCATGGGTGTGCAATCATGCACTGCTCGTACCTGCAAGCTCTGCAAATTAACCCACATTTGCCGCCAGTTTCTTCAGCTGCTGGAGGAGTGAAAATTTTCTCATTTTCCTTAATGGAAATTGTGCGTTGTACAATTTTCTTTTCTCAAACTTTTCATGTTAAAGCCTCATTTGCCGTTTTGGCCAATAGTTTTTGATTTTTTTTTTCTCCTTCTTTTTTCTCTTTAAAAAAGCGAGCAAAGTTTTGTTTAGTTTTCATCGAGACTTTTTCTTTGACCCCCCTCCCAAGTCTTGCCCTGCCCCCCTCGGGCCCCTTTTGTGATGGGGTCAGGAGCCTCTTGCAGTAATTAGCCACCTAATAGGCTGGCCATAAAGTTGCATTAGGCGGCGTCGAGGTGATCGAATTACATGTTTTGTAACTGGACACACGGCGGAAGGTTACGTTTTAAGTGGTTTTCCATGTAACCCACTTGAAAAATGTCGACACACTGCGAATTTTCCCATTTCCCATTTCCAGTTTCCCACTCATATTTTCCGCACGCAAATGGCATTAAAGTCACATTAGCTGCAGTTTGCAATATTTCAACATTAATATGAGAGCTTCAATGGGCCCCGAAATTTGCATGTGGCCAGCAAATTGGCTTTAAAGGAGGTGACTTATTTACCAGTGGGTGGAATGGTGAGTGGTGAGTGGTGAGTGGTGAGTGGTGGGTGTCGAGTAGCGAGTGGCGAGTGGCGAGCGGAGGATGGTTAGTGGTGAGAGAAGGGAGGCAAGAGTGGAATGGGTGTAGGGGTGCAGGGGTTTATGGGCGTAGAGGTGTAGGGGTGGGGGGGCGTGGTATTTAGAGCGGCTAAGAACAAAGTTAGCTTGTGGCCAGAAGCTCATTAAAATGCCAACGATGGAAAATCGCTAAAAAACAAAGCCAAAACCGCGACGCCTTCACTTCCGCTTCCGCTTTATGCGTCGACGTTGCGTTAATGGTCCGAGCATAAAAATATCCAAAAGGTAGTCGAGGGTGGCATGTATAATGGTATAGAGAGGGAATTGGGCGTGGCTGGGAGGGGCGGTAGGTAGTGGGTAGAGGTGATGCGAGCGGCAGCCGGGATGATGAAGTGCAGAGTAGTGGCTAATGCCCCGCGTCAAAGGCAAATGCTTCTTACAAATTGTGAGGCAAGTGCAAACCTGTAAAAAAGCGACGACAACAACAATAGTAACAGAAACAACAACAACAACAATCAAAATAAGAACTACAAAAACAACAACAAGAATTTTGCTGACCACAGGCAAAGGCGCAGCGATGCGGACGACTGAGCGTTGAAACCAAATTACAATAGCCATAAAAAACACACACAATTATGTGGGTATATTTATGTGTGTGTGTGTGTGTGTGTGAGTGTGTGTGTGTGTGTGTGTACGCGAGTGCGGATAATTTGCGGATGTATGTAAGGCACTTCTTTGGACGTGCGACTCTGAATTTATAAAAAGTGACAGACCTAAGCCGAAGTTAACTTGAGCTGAAGGCACACATACAAGCAAACCATACACACAAACACACTGGCACACACATACAAACATTTTTTATAGTGCCGCACGTGCAAATAAAGAAACATAAATGAAAAGCAAATTAAATAAAAGCACAAAAATTAAGTTCCTTCCATTTTCAATTTTGCACTCGAAATGAATTTAAATTGTGAAGTGGAAATTTAATAGACTCGACTGTAGATACCCTGTAGCTATAAATTTATATAAAATAATTATTTATATATAATTTTTATAATTATTATTTTTTATCAATTCTTTGATAATTTAATTTCTGTGGAGAGGAGCAGTCAAAGAAGCTTCCTTCCTTTACAAAAGTTGCATTAAAAATTATAATTAAATAAAAAATTGGTAAATTTGACAATATTTTTCCATTTTAATTTTAAAATTAAAAATTTAATTTAATATTATTTAAATTTATTAGAGATTTTTTTTTTGTCCGCTTAAGTCTGCATTTCGTTTTTTAAAGCAAACTTAAAGCTGCTTCAGTTTTATATTTAACTCCCAGCAGTCACTTCCACGTTGAAAGGATACGATTTTTGGCTATATTTTTATTTGTTTATAATAATATTTAAGAACTTACAATAAATAAAAATTTGTTTTAAATATTCAAAAAATAATAATAAAATTAATAAATATATTAATAATAATAATTTACACCTGCAAAGGCAAAGTTGCTATAATTAGAAATATAAAAATTTACCTCAGAAATAATAAAATTATTTTCTCATAGAAGAAATCAACCTCAAGCTTTGAGAATAATTTAAAATAATTATTAATTAATTAAAATTAAATAGTGCGGTTTTCTGAGCTCTACCCAAGTCGATTGTCAATGCGCGTTCTAAGAACAAAAATTACGTATACGCAACGTTGCGCCATTGCTGTGCCTAATGAAACGTGTCGGTAAAGCCAAATTGTGTAGCATACTTAGCGGCGCAAAGGGTTTAAGTGGCAGGACGGGTCGGGTGTGGCCGGGGAGCTATTTAGCGGGCATTTAAGCCCCGTCAAACGAGCCGAACTAAGACGACAGTGAGGACAATAGAGCGAAGGACAACTAACGTAGTCCTGCACAACTAACGAGCATGCAGTCAGCCATCCAGGCATCGAGGCAAGCCGCCATCCAAGCAAGCCGCCCAATGACAATAATTTAATTTAATGTGTTTGTATGCAACGACAACGACGACGGCGACGACGATGGCGACGGCGACGGCGACGGCGACGGCGACGGCAACGGCAACGACGACGACGACGACGACGACGACGACGACGACGACGACGACGGCAATGACAAAAGGCAACAAACGATGCGACTCAACAGACACTCTTCCCACTCAGTCCCGCATCTGTGTACTGTGCACTCCCCTTCACTCCTTTTGCTCTCTCTTACTGTCTATGCTTCAGTGTCCTCGTTGTCCTTGCTGAGCATCGAACTCGTCCGCGACCCGCACAAAAGATAACTCACAATTTGTGGCCGCTGCGTGCGCGCTGCTCGCATCTTGCATCTTGTAACACAACCAACAACGAAATTTATAGCGCTTCCGTTCGGCGTTTGCCGTCCGCCATTCACCCTTCGCCATTCGCCCTTCACCCTTCGCCATTCGCCATTCGCCCTTGGCCATTCGCCTTCCTTCCCTTTCGTGGCTCCTTTCGCTGGCGGGCGAATTTATGTTGAAATTATTAGTGTAAACATTTTGTATTTAATTAATATGGCACACAGCATCAGTAGCATCAGCCATCAGCAGCAGCAGCAGCAGTGGCAGTGGCAGTGGAAGTGGCAGTGGCAGTGGCAGGACCAAAGGACAACCAGCAACAATGCTGACAGTGAAAAGCCCACAAAAATATGCAATGAAATTTTTCTGTCGCGATAGTCAATTTTTTTTCATTCGCCGCATGTTTTTATATAGTTTACTTGGCTTTTTGGCGGGGCCAAGTAATGCGATAATAATGATGTGTTTAATTTATGTCCTGAATCCTGGAACGGGTGCGAAAAGCTGCGTTAAATAATGCCAACGGCCTCGCGGTTGAATAATGGAATTGCGTAAAGGACACAGGTTAGCAGCAGGGACTCAATGAGTTCTCAGATAGAAGTTATATTTTTGAATAAACGATGACAGCACAAAAGTTAAATGGTGGGAGTGGAATGAAGAAGGCAGCCGAAAGGTGGGAAGTAGGCTTTAAGAATACCTAAGCTGTTGAGGTGCAAGGATATAGGCTAATCACATTAATTGGATAATAATCACTGCTGTCACTTGGAACTGAACTTTCATTTATGCGTGACTGAATTCGATCAGAGAAAAGCTGTGATTTTTTCCCGGATCAACACTCCAAGGAAAATGGTTGGGGGGTTAATTTATGGTTCATGGAATTTCACCCACACATTAAGAGTTTGTCCTTCATCAGCTAGACCCAAATTGAAAATATCCTGTTCCGAGTTAAAAAAAAACAATGCCTGGGAATAAGAAGCCTTAAAGAGATGAGGCTGAATGTGAAAAGAAACTATAAATTGTTTTTTTTTTTTTCCAAGCGTCCATAATTTAGTTTATACCGAATAATACAAAAATACCAAAAATATCCTTTAATTCGTTTAAGACTTTTCCCTGCCATCAAACATTTTGGGAGTCCCAAAAATCTTCCGTCCATCAACTTAAAAGAAAAATATATTAAGCAAATCAGAGAATTTTATATTTTGATTTTATATATTTTATATTTATTTTATATTTATATTAAGCTTATATTTTGACCCATAAATTTGTTGCTGACAACAAAGGATTGCGATATCCTTGAAAGCTCTGACCAAAAAATATTCATTACAATTTGGGCTACGTCTCAAGAGTCCAATGTCGATTTCAAATGTAACGAGGAAAATTATATCCAAGTCCCAGGTAAATACTGTCCTAATGGCCCGACCATTTGTTGTCCTTCTCAATACCAATGCTGTCTTCCATTACCCCACCGCCACACCGACCCACCGACCCACCCCCCTGCCCTCCTGCCACCCCCTTGGAGTCTACAATTCGGTACTTATGTGCATCATAAATTGTCTGCTGAATTTCTAGACATCATTATACAGAGTGTAATAAATATGCGACAAGGCGAGTGCAAACATTGAGGCAAGGAAGAGAGAAAGGAGAAGAGAAAGGAGAAGAGAAGGGCAGACACAGAAACGGAAGCAGAAACAATAACAAAAACAACAAACAAATAAAATCTAAATAAGCTTATGAAAGAGCAACAACAACACGAAGTGAAAAAGGACTCAACAATTGCTGTTTATATTGATGTTGTTGTAGTCGCTGTTGTTGTTGTTAATGTTGTTGTTGTTGCAGATATTGTTGCATTTGTTGTTGGTATTGTAAATTGAAAGCAAGGACATTCCGAGGGTAGAGGTAAGGCAGCTCCTAATGCGAAGTAATGAGCATGAAAATGACAAAGGAATCTAACCGCAAAAGTGAGAAGGAGACGGAGACGAAAACGGGAGGCTAAGGAATACAGTAGAAAGGGGAGAGAAAGAGAAGGAGAAGGAGAAAGGGGATGAGGTCGCGAGGTGCCAGTGTGACCGTAAATCTTTTTTGTGGCGCTTTCAAGGTGAAATAACAATTTAAGTTTACGAGTTTCACTCGCAGCGGCGACAATAACAAATTGAAGACAGAGGAGAAACGAAATGAAACGAAATGAAACGAAATGAAATGAAATGAAATGAAATAAAATGAAATAAAATAAGTTAAAGAAGCGACAAGGATTCTTGGACAACGACCCGCGGGGCACGTACAGCCGCCCACAACAGATAAACTCACGCACACACACACACACACACACACACACACACAATAACAAAATCTATGATATATGACAAAGCAGTGCGTCAGTTGCCAGGACAACTCCTGATGTGTGTTCATGTGAATGTGCGAGTGTTCATTTTTTTAATCCTACGAAGCTCAGACCGCGTTATGGCAACACCAAAGGAGGAGGGGTAGGCATTTTAAGTCCTGCAGCTACATAAATCAAGCCTTAATAATCCACGAAGTGTTCCCAGGAAATCTTCTTTCCAAAAGGCCAAGAGACACATTGAACTTTATGTGTTATCCTTCACAAAGCCGATCAGAGGATAAGAGGACATATTAAATATTTGTACTTTTTGGGGTTCGAATCTGCTCTCTTGTCTATAAGGAAAATCCAGTGGAAAATCTTTTCTTTATCTTGTGAATTTTTGAAATGCCCCGAAATGTATGCTATAAAAATGTAGACAATTTTGAAGCCTTGCGGTTTGGTGGAACATCCTGTGTACTTAATATACAGTATTATTTCCCAGCGATTACAACCGCTATAATTTCAACACGCTCCGCACATTTTCATAATTTTCCCCCAACAACAAACAATGTGGTAGGAAAATGAGCATTAAAATTATCCATGGGATTCATCAAAATCATACGAGGAGATTCTTTACCCGTGACATCTCTCATCTGACAAGCTGGGAGCCGTGGGCTGTGGGCTGTGGGCGTGGCCGCACATGCTGCCACTTAATGGACGGGCAATTCAGTTGAAAGAAGAGGAGGAAGAGGAAGAAGAAGGTTTTGCCATTTTGTGATTGCTTTGACACCTTCAACCAGCCATTCCTCCCAGGATCCCGTGCGTCATCCATGGCCATCGCCATCGTTGCGATTTGGCCAGCTTCTAGTTTGGTACAAATCACAATTCGATTGTCTCTACGTGTCAATCACAGGACATGGTCAGGGTATTTAAGGAGCATTTCCCTGGCATTATACAATCATTTGTGATCCCGTGATCCCCTCTTTCCCCACTATTCCATTCTCCATTCTCCCCTCTTCCCATCCCCCCAACCATCCTTCGATTCACTCGCATCCATCACCTTTTGCAGCAGTTAATGGCTTCAGCACGTTGATTTTCCCAGGACTTGTCTCACTTGCTTTTGCCGCTGCTCTGCTCCTGACTATCTACCATCCATCGTTGCTCCTGCCTGCCGCTCCTTCCTGCCGCTCCTGCCGGCTGAGCTGCTGTTACTGTCACAGCAGTTTAATTAGCGTTGCCTTCCGTCCAGCCATGTGGACAAATTTTGGTCGCTGACCATCGTTGACCATTTAGCCAATAAATGTTTGACGCACTCCCCCAGTCCCCTCTCCATCCTTTCTTTGTCCTGTCAGGTATGCATTGATTGGCTTTACAGGCAACACGTGTGTGTGTGTGTGTGTGTGTGTGTATGTGTGTGGTATTTGTGATTAGGATTTGGCCTGCGCTTCTGGATCACTGACAGCCGCTCCAAATTGTCTGGCCAGCTAAGCCCTTGTCCCGAGAGTAAGTGTCCTGTATTATTTACACCCGCCGGCAGGAGCAGCGCAAAAAGGAAAGAAATCCTTTAAAAGCATTGCCAGGACCCAGAGACCACCTGTTAAATTGTGTGCAAGCGAACAAATTGTCTAAATTGGTGGCTACCACCGCAAAACGCCCACTCACACACAGACATACACACACTTACACACACACACTCATACAGGCAGATACTTTAAAAAAGGACACAAACAAAGCTTTAAAATTCACAGCTGTGTCCTTTGATAAAACAAACGGGTATTTGATAAAAAGCCTACAAGCGGCAAACAAAATCGAGGGAAAAACCAAAAACAAACGCGTCCAAGGAAAAGCTTCAAGGAAAAGCTTCCTCTCTGAGTCGCTCTCGCGGGGCTCTTATTTACCGTTACTGCGGAATGAATGTGGAATGTAAGCTTTGCCTGCAAAGAGAACCTTGTCGCTGGCAGGACTCTTAAGCTTCTGCCAGGACTCTTGGGCAAAAGCTCTGGCATCGAAAGCTTCCACAGGGATGCTGTAATGGCGAAGAGTCAACCGACTGCTTGCTGGTCGCTGCATCCTTGGCTCGTGTGGTGCCAACATCTACGGGTGCCAACATCGTCCTTGCCAACGAAGCACAAGCTCGCGTAGTATTGTAGTAGGTCCTGGCCGAGGATGCCGCCGATGATGATGCTGGCAAGGTAAACGCCATTTCAGTCAAGCTCCAGCATCCGTTCAAATAGGGAGCACATTGTACGCGCTGCGCGTTTCACGTTCTCCGTTCTACGTACCGTTAATTTTCAGACACACACACACACACATACTACACATAGCTATAACCGCCAGCACACACATTCACACATACACATATAAATTAATAGACCAAAACGCACGCTTACGCACTTTTGCGCGTTTGTATTCTTTTACACTAATTGTGCGTGTGTATGTGTGCTGTGCGTGTGTCGCGTGTGTGTGTGTTTGCCCGCGTGCGTGCGACTCCACTGACGCGCGTGTGTGTGGGAATGTGCGTGTATTTGTGTTAATTTGTTGGGCCCAAGCACAGCACAGCGAATGCAAACAGAAACACAGCCCAAGTGACAGGTTTAGGTTTCGCGTACAAATCCCGCGAACCGGTTAAACTTCACGTTATCCTTTGGCACATCCTTTGAACAGCCACAGGCCAATCTCCAATCTCCAATCTTAAGTCAATGTGCATAGAAATTCGTTAAAGAAGTTTTTGACATAATAACAAAGAGAAACCCAAGCGAAACTCCAAAATCTTCAGCTTTCTGTGTGTTCAAAATGTAAGCAAAGCCAAAACAAAGAGGTCCTTGAAGAAGTTCAAGAATATTTTGAGTATCAAAAGTTAAGAGTCCTATAAGTGAAATAATCTGAGAATTTTGAGATTTTGAGCTAAGAATTTCGGATTATGATTTTTGAAAGGATATAAGATATTTTTTTAAGAAATACTTTTCATATTCCATCAGAATTTTTTGAATGAAAATTTAAGTGCAAAGGACATTCGAAAATTTAAAAAATTTAAACTGTTTTTTTATTTGGTGAAATTTAAAACAAATATTGCGGCTCTTAAAATTTTTCCAAATGTTGGCAGCTTTTCAAACAGGAAGAGTTCTTTTACCTTTGGCCTACTGTTAACTGTCGTAGTGTGTGGGGCAGCGGGGGGGTCGGGGAAGCTGGGAAAACAAACTACTAAATCGAAGCGAAGCCCAAAAAAACATTTGAACTCTGGTCAATAAATCAGTTGAGAAAGTTGCAGGGAAACCGAAATCCTTGAACAGCTTGTACCTTAAAAGTTGAAAAGGACATTGGCCCACACACGAAACGCGCCTGCAAAATTGAAAGATAAATAATATTAAAATATTTGTTTTGGATGTGCAAAATGTTTTGAAAGGACTTGGCAATTGTTTATAATTGACCCAAACCCAATAATGGAGTCCTTACAAATACCAAAAAAAAAACGAAAAAATAAAATCGTTCGATTTGAAAACAAAAGAAATAAATGATAATAATCCTTTCTTTGTGTGTGGCTGACTGTGTCAGGCGGTGCTTAGTTGCAGCTCCTGGGATGCCGTTAAAAAAGGGTTTTCGTGTACTGGCATTAGCTTAAATGTCCCCGTGATTCGCCATAAATAAATCAAATCGAATGCCATTTTCACAGCTCTCAAATCGAAACACATTCACAAAGCCATCCGCAAGAAATCAAGATCAGTGTCCAGTGTAGAATGTCCTGTGCATTTGGGGGGTAAGAAAAACCAAAAAAATCCAAAAAAATCCAAAAAATCTTTCGATTGAAAGGAGGCAATGCCCAAATGTGAAATCAAAGGAAGTGACTGACAAACTGACTGTAGGTGGGGCTGACACCTACGACGCTTCCATTATCCTTCTATTGTTGAGTTGGAAATTTCTGTGCTCATCAACTTAAATTGTGAAAATTAATCAAGTTGAAAGTTGAAAAGGTTGCCCCATGGCCGCCCACATGGGGGCCAGGACGAGTGTATGAACGGCTTTTGTTTTGCTTGGTCAGGTTGTCTGGAGAAGGTGTGGGCGGAAGGGCGGCGGGCGGGTGTTAGAGTCAACGTGCGGCCTTTTTTGAAGGTCCTGTTTCTGGTCCATCCAAAAAGGGAAACCTTTTGCTTTGCATTCAAGCGGAAATTAAAGCGCCAAGACGAAGGACCAATAGATAAGAGCGAAAGGGAGGGCACTGCATATATATAGATGTGTGTGTGTATGTGTGTGTGTGTGTGTGTGTGAGAGAGAAAGTTAAATGTATGGCTCACACGCGCTTAAATTGAAATTGTGTCCTTAGGCCTGAAGTTGACAATGCGAATGGCAAACAGGAACGGAAAACAGAGAAAAGCCATGAAAAGGACATCAGCACTTGAATTACGTTTTCTTAAATTTTTAAATTTTGACCCTATTTTTTGGACATTTTTTTTGACATTTTTTTGACTTTTTTTTTCTTATTTTTTATATTATTTTTTACTTATTTTCAGACTCATTTTTTGTCTCATTTTTAGTCTCATTTTCGGTCTCATTTTTTGTCTCATTTTTAGACTCATTTTTTGGCTCATTTTTTGTCTTATTTTTAGACTCATTTTTTTTGGCTCATTTTCTGTCTCTTTTTTTGCTTAATTTTCTTGTATTTTCATTTTCATTTTCATTTTTTTTTTCATTCTGCAAATAAAATTCCTCCTACTTTCATTTCCATTTCTTGGGTCAAAAGTTGAGCGACATTTTTGCCGTTTGTCCGTTGGACCGTTGGTCGTTTGCCTTTGTGAAGTTCAACGGAAACCCTTTTTAATTAATGCAATGTCCTTGCGAAATCCTATACCCTCAGACCTTAGCCCCGCAAACACACACCTCATTAAAATGCGCTTCAAAATGTGTGTGACTTGTCCTTTGAATGAAATCATAAAACGAGTTTATGATTTTCACGATTATTCGCCCAACGTCGGCGGGATGCGTTTATAATTAATTTAATTATCAAGCACTTTGACCCCCCCTTCCCCTTCTGAGTCCAACACTGCTCGTGGTTCACGAGTGCAAAGCCAATAAAAATCTACACCCATCAAGCTGATTAGTCGCCGGCTAATAGAGTGAGATGAAGGAAAACAGAGTTTTCCTCGCAAATGAAAATTAATTCCAAGTGATGAAAATTAACTCCCTACAAATCAATTTGAGAGCAAGAAAATGATTAAATTGATTTTATTTCCAACTCAATTTCTTATTGCAACTTTTAAAAAATGCAATTTATTTTTTACTTGACTTGTGAATTTATTTTAATTAAAAAAAAACTTATAATTTAACTAAGTATCGAAATGAGGAATCACTTATAATAATTTAATTAAAATTGAGCTTAAATATAAATAAGTATTTATAATTATTTTATATAAAGTATTTTTTTTTATATTATATAAAAACCGAAATAAATTACGATGCAAGTAAAAATTGGGAATAAATATTTTAGTTATAATTTAATATTTGATTAAAGTGCAAGAAATATTTTATATCTGATTTCTAAATAGTTTTCTTATTACAACTTTTAGTCGTTTAGAAATAAATATAAAAATTTTCTTCAGATTTTAAATAATTGAAAAAATATTTTTATTATAAGAAATAATTACAAATAATTTTGGGAGACTTTGGGAGACAAATTAAAATTAATTTTATTAAAAATATAGATTTGATTCAGTTGCATTTTTATCCTTTGATTAGTTGTAAGTTTCTGGAGAAATGATAATATTTATTATTACTTTACTTTTATTTATTTATACAATTAAAAAAATATATGAAAAATATTTTTTGTGGGGAATGGATTCCTAGTCAAGTAAAAGCTCTGGAGTTTCAGAGAGACTCAGAGATTTTCTTACGACTTTTCTTCGTCTTAATTTTAATTTATTTTGACAAAATAAAAATTATGTTTCTTAAGACAAAATAACCAAGAGTTCATATATCTATTAAGAGTAGATATATATGAGATATATAGATGAGTTATGAGATATATAAATATATACCCCGCTGTATTAGATCCCTATAAACATATAGAGTTAAGTAGTAGTAGAGTTAAGAATTAATAAATTAGAATTAATCGAAAATAAATTTATAGATATTTATTTTTTAGTTATAAAAGTCACTACTATTTTAATGAACAACATATTTCCGATATGTGCTTATATGTTCGTCCTTAGAGGATAATAACTCAAGCATTATAAATGAAAAAGACTGTGAATAATAAAAAAAAAATATATAAAGTAAAATTTTGATTTAAAAACTTTTACGCATATTTTGGTCTGTCTAATATATTAATAATATAATAATTAAACAATATTTTGAACTGAAAGGTGGTACTATTTTCATGGACACCACTGTACAAATAAATAAATAAATATCACAGACTTTGCTTTGGTAATCTTAAATTAGATATAAACAATTTCTTAAAGTAATGAAAAATTATTTATCTGCCAGGTTTAAAATTAATATATTTAATTTTTATGGCTTTTAAAATATTTATTCATTTAATCCGATTCCTGTGACTTTATGGCCATATTTTGTATGAGTTCAAGGATCCCTTGGGAAAAATCGTGCATAAATTGCATTAATTTGAAGATAAATGAGAGACGCGATGCATTGGCGATTTTCTATTAAATTTTAAGAGTCAAGATGTCATTTAATCTTGTGTGGAGGAAGCCGCATAAATTAAACGATATCCTGGGGAAAATGGATAAATTCGTGTATAATAATTTGTGCCCAAAGTATAGAATGAACCATTAAACACTTGGGAGGCGAACATTTACAGCTTTCGGAGGAAAAACCATCAAAAGTAAATGAAGCATAAATGCCAGAAACATACAAAGTAACCAAAGCCAAAGGGGGGAGGGGGACTGGCAAGGGCTGAGAAATGAAGGATGGGTCAGATGGAGGGCGGTGGGTGGCGGGTGGTTGAGTAGCGAAATGACGGGGAGGAAAAGTGATTTCATTTTTTGTTGTTTTCCTTTTTCTGTATTTTATTTTTTTTTTTTTTTGGAAAATGCCAAACAACAATTTGTTAAGTAAGAGGAAGACGGGAAGGGGACGGTGGATGCGGGGGTGGGGAAAGAGAAGTGAGTGGAGAAGGAGTCGAAATTGATGGAAGCCGAAGTTGTATTGGCCATGCGGATGTATGCGAATATATTCGCGGCTAAATAGGTTTTCTTGAGCAAACAAATTTTTTTTTCTCTTGGTTTTTTTTTTTTTTTTGTGTTTTTATATTTTCCTTGTAAGTAACACTCGCCAGGATTTGGCGGCAAAAATAACCGGAAGGAATTATATGAACCTCAGAGGCTGAGAGGAAATTAAATATTTTATAGTCTGCGGCAGAAAAATTGTAATTTCACAAGGAGGCGGGACGCGACTTCCAAAATACTTTGAATAAAATCAACGAAAATGGAAAAAACAAATTATTTTCTTTATTTAAGGTATAAGTGTGTGTGGGTGTGTGTATGGGTGTGTGTATGGGTGTGTGTATGGGTGTGGGTCTTAAGCTGTATGTGTATCTTTATTACACTTGTTGTCTGAGATTGTGTGTGTGTGTGTGTTAATGCCATGGTGTTGCATTCTGGGTAAAAGCACTCACAATCGAAGGCGTGGCATCTGCACACACACACACACACACACACACACAAACACCCAAGCGAGCAGCTGAAATGAACACAGAGTGAAAGGAGATGGAAGAAGAGTGGAAAGAGTGACAGGAAAAAATACAGAGACATAAAAATTAAGTAAGAGGCAAAGTGCGACGAATTAAATTAAAAAGGAAATGAAATTGCCATAAGCTCATTCCGAGTTGCCTTGGATCCTTCTTAGTTGTCACTGGTTATAGTCACAGTTCTGAGTGATTCGCAGTTCCCAAATTGAATGAAATATTAAGTGATTTCTGGGAATATAAGCTAAGGACATGAGTTGATGGAAACACACTTAACATCCTGTACATACACCTGCAAACAACAGGACTTGAGTTCCAAGAAATTCTTAAAGGATTTTTCATTTTGATTTTTGCTTCATAATTAAAAAAATATTTATTAAAATATATAAATTTTTGCCAAAAAAAATGTGAATAATTTTAATATAAATTAAGTTTTAGATTTTTTAAATTAATTATTAATTAATTTTTTTTAGATTTTTTATTTAACATTAAGAAATTTGATTTTTAAATTTACTGAACTATCAATGGTAAATTGAAAGGAGAGAAATTCACTTGACTGCAGGACACACATAATAAGCGAGGCCTGTACATCATAACGTGTCCTGGCAGCTATAAGAAAATGAATCTCTCAAAGACAGAAAAATAAATACAAATATTTTTCGATATAAATTTACTCTTTAGAAACTATTATAAAATTTCCCTGTATTAAATCTTAAAATTTTTATTTTCTCTTTATAAATCTGTTTTTATTAAGAAACCATTGAAATTTTTTAAAGTGTTCCTTGAACTAAATTCGAGGCACAAATCATAAATGTCCTTTAACAAGAAATCTAACAAAAGCTTTTCTTATCTCTTCCCTATTTTCCACCCACACACACAGATGCTCTTGAAGGACTCTCATGCACACACATAAACACACACACACACACATGTTCCCGGTCATAACAAACAGTTAGAGAAACAGGAAATCAACGAAAATTGTCGTCACTCAAATCAAGTGGAAATTTGATTAAAGGAAAGAAAAGAGAATTTAATAAATTGCAACATTCGATAAAAGACTCAGGACGAAGAAAGCGGAGCAGTACGAATCAAAAATAAAAGAAAATTTCAAAAGAAAAGAAAGAACTGTAAATCCAGTGAGTGTATGAAAAGGTAACGGTAAAGGAAATAAACACGCACGCACATGAATGGAAAGGACGAAGCAAACCTTAAAAGTCAACAAAGTGGAAAACTCACCGAAATTAAAGTAGAGAAAGATTAAAGTAAAAAAAAAGGAAAGGAAGACTCAAAAATACAGGAAAAACCAAGAGGAGACACTAAGTAACTAAAATTAAAAGATATCACTAATATTTAGTAGCTGCTCTGCGCAACAGGATAAGCAGCAGCAGCAGCAGCCGCAGCGGCGTCGGCAGCGGCAGTGGCAGAGAGAACAGGGAAAATAGAGAGAGGTACCTCGGTCAACAGCAACGTGGCAGCTGACGGCTGAGTCTTGTGGCAAGGACATTGCCGTAGTTTCTTTTTTACTTTATGGATTCTCGGCACCCTCCTCCAACTCCCCCTCTTCGTCAGCCCCACTCACTCTTTGGGCATTGGACGCTCTTGGAGCAAAGCACGAAATTAAGTGCAGATTATCAGCAGATTATATTTTAATAGCATTTCAAGCTGTTGCCTCTCACAAGGACCAAACGACAAGCAAAGGACATTACAATAACAACAAGTACATTATAATCATGTGCTAGTGCGTGTCCGTGGCCGTGTCTGTGTCCGTGTCTGCGTCTGTGTGTGCGACCGACCGTGCGTGTGCGCCCGTGTGTGTGAGTGTGTGTATAAGTACGGCTTATTATATGATGACCGTTCTAAGAATTCCTTTGGCCGAAATTGAAACAAAGTGAGGAGAAATTTAGTGCTCAGTGTTGCGCGTTCTGCAGCAAGTGTCGCGTGTGTCCTTCGAACAAATGAAACAAAAAAAAAAAACAAAAAATCAAGTCCGCCGTAGAAATCGAAATTAAAAGGAGATTCACAATTCGACTTTGAAGTGCAGCCAAAGATCTGAGCTAGAGATCAACAGGTAAGTCCTTAAAAGACGTTAATTGAAATTGCTCATGTGTGTCCTTAGGCTGCAAGGGCAATAATTATTAAGTGAACAGACATCCTTTATTAATAAGTAATTGGGGCAGGACATCTTTCACACTCTTCAATTTCTGATCATTTTTTTTTTTTTATTTTCGAACGGCACAAAATTTGATATAAAAATATTTTGGGGCAGAATTAAAGTTGTCCTTAAAATGTGAAAGGAGGCACAGGCACAAGCCATAATTTTTCCACATTATCCCACCGCGTCCACAACACATTCAACTTACCAGCAATCCCTTTGAAGCTGCCGTTGACTGTTTTTCCCCTGCCGCTTCTCCCGCCCCCGGACACTTCTGCTGCTGCTGCTGCCTTCCTCCTCTACCACAATAAGCGCTCAGCCCGCCTGCTGCCTGATGCCTGCGCTCGCTGACTGTTAATTAATGCCAGCCGAGCATCCGCTGCAGCATATTTAAAAACGCATTAGTTTCGCAAAGGGGGAGCAAGCAGGGCGAGAGGGGGTGGGGAGGCTGGGGTATGGTTGGCATGTGGGGGCTTTTGAGGCTGGGGAAGCAGCAGTCGGAGAGCCGCAATCCGAATCAGAGTGTCATAATTTTTTGGCAGCAACAGGATAACACAAAAAAGGGTTAGTTGGGTGGGCAAAACAGAATGGTAGAAGGGGCGGCTGGGAAGGTGGGAAGGTGGGAAGGTGGGAAGGTGGAAAGGATCTGAGCCAACATTAACGTAATGCATATAAAACGAATGGCACATAAGGATAATTTTCATGTATGCAAAAGAAATGCTTGTAATTACTCGAAATGCTGCAGCTGTAAAAAGGAAGGGTGGGAGGGGGGAAAGGAGAGGATGACAGGCGCCAAAGACGAATGAGTTACGAGTGAGCGTAAGCCTTTGGCAAAGGACTCCGCCTCGCATGTGTTGCTAATTTCATTTTTTGGTTGCACGGCAACATGGCCAGGACAACAATAACAAGGAGCCAAAAGCGACACTTGTGTAGACATTAAAACGAAACTTTTGCTACGAGACACACCACGCACAGCAGGTGTGTGGGTGTGGGTGTGGATGTGGGTGTGGCGGGTGTTGGGGGTCTTGCGGCTGAGCGGGTGTTCTTCTTGTATGACCACCAACCTGCAACATAATCAGAAGCAACCCCCAGCAATGTTGTTGCTGCTGTTGCTGGTGGCATCTCTAGAGCATCCTTGGCATCCTTAGTGGCCATAATGCGCTGGTGCCTCTGCTGCTTTCTGCTGCTTCCTTTGCTGCCGTTTGTTGTTTTAATGTTATTTGCCTGCCGTTGCCAGACTCTTGGAATCTGTCACCAAGCTACGTGACAATATAGCTACCTATATATCTCTGTGTATTACTGCGTGCTGCGTACGAATGTGTGTGTGTGTGTTCGTGTGCGTGTGTGTGTGTGTGTGTGTGTGTGCGACTGCGGTAGACCGCTAGTTTACCAGCTGACCTCAGAGCAGGCTGTGCGCATCGGGGGCGCAACTTACCTGACAAAACTTTAAACGCAAAAATTTCATTTAAAAGTTTCACTGTCTTTGCGTCTCGGATTTGGTCGCAGCAGTCGACCCCCCAACCCCCCAGCCCCTCAGCCACTGAACCACCCTGCCCCCCGACAGTTGACAGTCGACAGTCAACAGCCACCCTGCTGCTTCACCTTTGGACTAATGCCAGCTGCTTAAAAGTTTACCGCTTTCCACTGGCCCATCCCCGGCCCCAGCCCCGACCTCAGCCCCGACCCCTCGTCCCTCTCCTTTCTCCACAAATCATCTGAGTCTCTGTCCCAATTGCCATTTGGAGACATTTCTTGGAACAACTTCTGCAAATGAACATCGACGTTCCTCGCTCTTTGATATTCCCCCCTCTCTGTCCACGGCCACGCATCATAAGTATTCAGAGAATTTTAACGATCCTTGGCCAGGACTCCATTAGCATTAACAGATTGTCAATGCAGGGCACTGGATTTATTTGGATTTTTTGGCAAAACATTTTTCTTCTCAGCATTTTTTATTTATGGGAATTTATTTTAAGGCGTTTTTTATAGATAAATTTTCCATAATACATTTTTCTAAATAAATTCCAAGAAGTTTTCACAATTTTCACATACTTTTCTTTTTACGCACATTAAGTCCGCATAAACCTCAACTTTTGGTATTACTTTTAGTTTTTAGTTTTTAGTTATTAATTTTTAGTTGCAGTTTGAATTTTTTATTTTTATATTATTTTTTTTTTTTTTTATATTTAGTTTAAATATAAAATTTGTTGCTTCTACTTTTTAAGTATTAAATGAAAAATAGTTTTCAGTTTTGGCATGGAAAGTTTGAGTTTTAATTTTGAAATTCAAAATGCGTTGAATTTTTTTAAGTATTTTTCTTAGTTAAAAAAAAATTGATGAAAATATTTATTGGTTGGTTTATATTTATTAGATTTCTATACAGATTTTTTATTTATTCAAATATTTTAATGTAATATAAAATTTGAGCCTTTTTCCACAAAAAATTTTCATTCACAAAAATTTTTCAAATTTTTCCATAATTAAAGCTGTGGGGCCTTTTTATTTATTTAACATATTTTTTGGTTTGCAGTTGAAAATTTGTTAAGAATTTTTCTTGAATTCAATTGAACGGAAATTAAATTGCTTTTTGGTTTTGACAAATAAAAGGAAAATTGTGAAATGGTGAAAATTGCGTTCATACATTTTCCGCTTTGCAATTTTCGTCGCTTTCTTTTTTTTCGTTATTTTTTTTTCTCTTCTTTTTTTGCTGCCACTGACCCAACATTTTTAACAGCTGTTACAGCTGTTGGTATTTTCAGTAGTTGTTGTTGTTGTTGCTGTTGTTGTTCTTAACTAATTAATTCGTTTTAATTGCATAAATTAAAGCAACGTTGAAATTGTGTAAATACTCGTAAAATCAGCTATTTGTTTAATTTGAGATCCAAACAAATAAAGCGACAAAATGTGTTTTTTTTCTTCTGCTTCTTCTTTTTTTTTTTTTTAATTTTTATTTTTGCAAATCGCCAACATTTTTATGAGCAGCTAATTAGCGAATTACAATTAATCAGAGGATTAATCGTTGAGCTTATAGATTCAATAATCTATTAACTGCAATAAATTCCATTTTCAACTTAAAAAAAAAACAAAGTTTAAAAAAATATAAATCAAAATAAATACAAAACAATCCATCACACTTTTGGTTGCAAATATTTTTTTAATTTAATTTTTAATTTTTTTTTTTTTTGAGTTAAGAAAAACTTCTATTAATTCTTTATTTACCGCATTTTTTGTTTGTTTGGCCAATTTATTTTTTTATAATGTATAAATTTCTTAATTATAAATATGAAAATATTTTAAAGAGCATGAAAAAAATGCCAGTCGCATTTTTACCACAGTAGAATGCATGTTTAGGATATTTCAGGATTTTAAAATCCTTTCATATTTTTTATATTTTTTTAAATATTAATAAATTAAATAAATATTTTATTTTTCAACTTTACAAACATTTCAAAATGTAATCAGCGGTTGAAAGTATTTATCTAATTATCTAATCAATCTAATTGAAAATTAAAAATTCTAATAAGAATCCGAAAATCCAATTGGAATTTGGATTTCAACCAGAATTCAGATTTTAAGTTTTAAAGTTTCGAACATTTTCTCATTTTCTTAGTTTCAATACAAATTCGAAAATTTCATTAGACTTTAAAAATCACATTGGAATTTTAAAATTCCAATCAAACTCCAATTGGAATTTGAAAATCCGATTTGAATTCATTTTCAATACGAATTTGAAAAACCCAAAAATTTCATCTGTAAAATTGAAATAAAAATTTGGACTTGCTTAAGTCCTGCTTCGATATTGGAAAAGGAAGATTTCTGTGCTCAAAGAAACCAATAAGATTTTCTCTTTAAGATTCAGAATTTCAATAAAAAAAAATAAAATAAAAAATAAAAAAAATATGAAATCAAAGTTGATGCGGAAAGTGTAAAAAAGTGAATCGCGTACAATTTGTAAAATTTTTATTGACTGGGGATATACGAGGCGTCTATAGGAGACAGCATCCAACAGGGCAGCAAATTGTTACAAACACGCACGCACGCACACTTACACACACATACACACACATACACACCCACACTCAGAGATACACTCCCATGAACAGTACTCAGATACTCCCCGATGCTTTAAAGTACTGAGAAATCGTCCTTGTTGGGGGTAGTAAATACTTATTAGATGTCACCAGGCCAGGACCATAACGAGGGTAGGGACAAGGACACAGAGCCGAGAGCACCCACATGCTAGGCTGCAGACGGGGGCGTAGCTGTGGAAGAGCTATGGAGCTATACTGAAGCTATGGGAGCTTGTGGAGCGCTGCGAACCAATGGAGCGTGCTCCTTTGGAGTATTCAACTAATAAAAATGTCAAAACGCATGAAGTTGATGACAAGTAACGCTCAATGACAGAACCAGAGGCAGTGGTGAAGGCAGAGGGGGGTGGCAGAGGCAGTGGTAGTGCCAGAGGCAGAGTCAGAGGCAGAGGCAGAGGCAGCCAGCGGGAGGATCAGGAAGTTGCCTTTGGGTTGTTAATGTTGTTCTTTCCTTGCCCCTTCCACTTTTTCTCTTTTCTGCTTCCTGTTGTTGTTTTAGCTGTTGTTGTCTTCTTCCTCTTTATTGTTGTTGTTGTTGTTGTTGTTGATGTTGCTGCTGCCGCTGTTGTTTCTTAATGTGAGCAACAATTTGCCACACCTGCTGTGCGACTTGAGTCCTGTTACGAGCGTTTTTTCTCCCCCGTCGTATATGTGTTTTCGTTGCACGGACTTTACTGCTCACTTTCGGTTGTCCCTCCTACCATTAACAACTCACACGCACACACACACACACACATACGCACGCACTCATGTCCTGCCAACATCTTTGGCTAAACTTTCACAATTAAAAGTTGGCAATTTCTCTAAGTCTGAGTCTCTGTTTGGGCGCACGCATCGTTTCAATTTTGTTTCTTGGATTGGATTAAGTGGATTTATCATATCAGCCGTAGGAAAGTTTTCCAAAAATGAAATAAAATACACACACACACACACACACACATACCATTTATATTATATTATATATTGTATATTAAACATATTTGGCCGACTTTTAATTACGTTTTTTTCCATTGCGCTCACGTACCCCGAAGATGTCATGGCACATCAAGAGGGGGGAGGGGGGCGAAAAAGTTTTATTCCTTTTTCATATTGCTACGTGTCCTGCTCAAAGCGTTTTCAATAAACGTCCTGTCCATCTGAAGTCCCAAGCTCAAGGGAATTGATAGGCTCCTTCGCTTGGCCTTGGCCAACAAAAGGTCAAGCCATGACCATAGACTCTTCCATTTCCATTTCCATTCCCATACACACACACACACACACACACACACACAGTTTTCCATTTAAAATATTATCGTGTTTCACTTAACAATTTTATTGGCTTTATTGCCAGGCAGGCGGGGAAAACTCTTGCCACTATTTTCCATTTAGGGCCCTCAGGCTCAGGTTTCCAATTGAATGCGTTTTACGAAAAACAAAGCCATCACAATGTCAACTCTTGGGCGAAACCATAAAATTCTTAGAATCCTCGATACTCTTTAATTTTCAAAAATAATAAATCCTTTTTAGCCTCCAGCTGGCAATTGTCCTGGCGACACACTGACAATTTCAAATTTATTTTCATTTAGTAAAAAATCTACACAAATTCGAAAGAAAATTGAAATTAATATTTTGAATAATTTATCAAAAAAAAAAAAAAACTCAAATTGATTTTCCTGAATCCTTGCTTTGACTTTCAGATGAGTGAAAGTTTCACCTTGAGAGCTTTAAATTTTTCATGAAAATCCACATCATGTGGCGCCTCCACATGAGGCGGCCTATTGTATAATTTAATTTCAAATTGAAGCTGCCGGAAAATCATCCTGTTAAGCACAACTTGAGTTTCTTCTGTGGAACATTTTTCATTTTCAAATCCTTGGCAACTTAATTAGAAAGTTCATATGCCCCACAATAAGGACCATAACGACTCTCATTTCGGGCTTACATTTAGAAATTGGCAGGGCACACATACACGTGGCGCACAGAACAACAGACAAGAGACAACAGACAACATACAACAGACAACAGACAGTAGACAGAGCACAGGGCACATCTATGTGAGCCTTTTATATGTATATGTAAGCGCGAGCACGTGGCGTATACGCAATGTTGAATTTACGCCTACGAGACACTCGGTCGACGGTCGAAAGTCGCAGCTCGCAGCTCGCAGCTCGTCTCTTATTTAAACAAAACAATTAAAATGATTTTCCAAGCGCGTTCTTCCTAAAACAAAAACATTAGCAACAACAACAACAACAACAATTGAAGCAACAACAACAACAACAACAACAAAAATACAAGCAGAAAAAAAGAAGATGAAAAAAACATTAGAAGCAAGAACAGGCACAGCATGAGGTCTTCATATGCCGTTAGCTGGTGTTGTTCCAGTTGTTGTTGTTGTGTTTGTTGTTTATTTAGAAGCAGGCATGTATACATAACATTTACTGCAACAACAGCACCAACAACACCAACAACAACATGAGCAAAAACAACAAATGGAATGAACACGCGCCCCGAAACGTTTAATAAACACAAAAGCAGCAGAGGCGGCAGAGGCAGTAGAAGCAGTAGTAGCAGTAGTAGCAACAACGACAACAACAACAACTTTAACAACAACAAAAACTATAACAACTACAACAATAGCAACAACAGCAACAACAACAGTTGCAAAAACAATTCACAGGCAGGCAGAACGTCGAAGGACTCGCAGAGCCTTTGAAACTTAATGAAATGTAATGATGATGTGGAACAGTTGTTGAGGAATGGAAGGAGGAGCGGGTAGGTGTATGAGTGTGTGTATGAGTGTGTATATGGGTGTGTGTATGGGTGTGCGTATGGGTGTGCGTGTGACTGTGCCTAGCCAGCAGTCAGACATAGACAAGGATTCTGATCTAAAGTGAGAATCAAAATAACAATAGAAACTGTGTGGAAAACAACAGCAACAACAATAACAAACAAGAGGAAGAATAAGGAGGAAGGAGAAGAAGAAGAAGTATAGCTAGAAAGTGAAGAAATGGAAAAGTGAGGAAGCAGGGGGAGGGGGGAGGGGCGAAGAAAAGAAACAACAGCTAAAACAAGTAGTTAAGGGAAATGTGCGAATTTTGAATAGAAAGTGAAATGAAAGGAAAGCAAAGCAAAAGTTGAAGGAGACACGTGTTTTGAGGATGTCATAGACATGCGTAAAGGATCGACAAATTGAATGGCAAACAAGCGAGGTAAATGCATGACAAATGAGCAGCTCGACGGGAAGATACCCTGCAAATAAAAAAAAAGAAGCTGAAATTATTTAAAGTTTATGAATAGGATTCAGTTTTATATTGAAGTTAGGAAGGAAATGGGAATTAAATATTAGAAAAAAAATTAAAAATAAATAATTAGTTAAAATAAATATTAAAAATAATATTATAATTTTTAAATATATAAAAAATATTTAATGTATTTTTAAAGCCTTAATATATTAACTGGAAATAATAAAATGATTATTTTTTTTATAAGATTCAACTTCGACTTGTTGCAGGCAGAAAAGAAAGAAAATTTATTAATGTATTAAATAATAATTCATTGATTTATTTTTTAAAATAAAAAGATATAATTGAAAATAAAATAAATATATATTTTATTTTTTATGAAAATTAATATATGTATATTTTAACTGATTATATATTTTATAATTATATAAGTATATAATTGTATAATATAAAAATAAAATGAATATAAATTAAAAAACATAAAGAAATTTTGAAAAAATAATAATAATAATTTTAAAATTATAACAATTATAATTTAATTTAATATAAAAAAATAAATAAAAAAAAAAAAAAATTATATTTTAATAAATAAGTCACAATATTTATGTTAAACTTAATTATTTAACTATATAATTTAAAAATAAATTTAATATAAATTAAAAAATATATAAAGAAATTTTGACAAAATAATAATAATAATTTTAAAAATAATAACAATCAATATATAATAACAATTAATTAATTTAATATAAAAAAATATATAAAAAAAATGAAAAATTATATTTTAATAAATAAGTAACAATATTTAAGTTAATCTTTGTCCCTTAAGTTCGTTAGATAATAAACATTCCTCTACGCCTTCTTCGCCTGTTACACCTGTTACTTGTGTTACCCGTGTTACACCTGTTACACTTGTTACACCTGCAACAGTTGCAAATAACTAAACGCCTTTAGGAACCTTAGACACAACACGTAGCATTCCGTGTGGCAGAATCAGTATACCCGCCGTAGAGTACAGACTTGCTACAAACAAAAACAGTACCACAAACGCTTAACCTTTAACAAGAGGACGAAGGATATGCCAGCTATGCGGTTGTCTATTCATTTCCATTTTCAGCAATTAATCCTTTGCCGCCTGAGTGCTTGAAATCCAAACTCACATATACACACAGTCGCCCAGTCAGACAGTCACCCAGTCAGACAATCACACACACAAACACACACACACACACACACACACACACAGATATAGAAGTTGTCTGCCAACATTTTGCAGGCATTCGAAAAATAGGCGAATGTTGAAATTTGTGCATACGATTTTTGTAGAAACTTTGGACTAGAGCAGAGGCTGGAAAAATGTTTGGTCCTGGATCCAGGATTCTGTATCCTGAGTCCTGAAGAGCCTTTTAGTTAAGCAATTAAATGCGTGCACAATTAAGTCAACAACAGCGACAAGCAGTCCACTTTGGGGTCCCCTTCAGAGCTCCCCCCACACCGCGTAGTCCCCCCACGTAGTTCCCCGCCTCCAACCCTTTTTTTTTTAAAGTCACACAACTTTGCTGCTAGTTAAGGATTTTCCTTCATTTTTTTTTCTCCCTTTGCACTAATTTCCATATGTAACATTTTCCTACGCACAGAATCAGAAATAAATTGGAGCGCAGTTTTTCCTCATGTCTAAATGTGTGTGTGTGTGTGTGCTGGGGGTGTTTTGGGGGGTTGAGGGGTTAAGGGGTTAAGGGGTTAAGGGGTTAGGCAGTAAGAGATGAGAGATGAGGGGATGTTTTCAGGTTAGGATAAGAGTTTCTACATTTAATGTCAATTGCAGTGAAGCTTCTCTCGCACTTGTTGTAGTTGTTGTAGTTGTTGTTGTTGTTTTTAAAGTTTTCCTCTTTATGGCATCAATTACCGGAAAATGTTGCATACACGGGAAAATCCCAAACAAAGCGATGTCTGTGGGTCATACAATTTGAGTCCTCGGAAAACATATCGTAATTAACATTAAGTACCGAATGAAAGGATTGATTTAACTAACAAAAAATGGGCGATAATATGGGTAAAAGAGAAAGAGAGGAAGAGTGTGTGAGAGGGAGGAGGAGAGGGGGAGGAAAATGAATGGAAATCACGAGCTTTTAGAGACGTTTATGGCGTTGGAATAATGAGTTTTATTTTCGCATTTGAAGAGTTTCCATTGAGCTTTGCAATTTGCTGATGCATTTTATGGATTATAGGGAAACACACACACACACACACACACACACACACATACACACACCCACATAGTTGCAATTTATACAGGAATTTATAGGTGCAAGGAAAAAAGCATGAAACATTCAAGGCTCGCAATTGGAAATTAATGTGAGATTTTTGCATCACTTCAATGTGTTTGATTGAACGTATCCGGAGACTGTGGAATTTCCGTAATACGAGTGGAAAATCATTGAATTGGATGTCAGTTTGAATTTTGAAAATGTGTCCGTTTAACTGCAATGCGAACGCTTCCCAAGGAATATCCTTCAAAATTTATAATCGCAATCAAATATTCGACGTACGTCGCTCCACATGGGACATCAGTTATGCGTTTGGCAGGCGATTGCATCCCAAATTATCCTGTTCTCATTTATGTCCCTATACGGATATATCCTTCTCCCCCTCTCTCTCTCCATCTCTCTCTTTCTCTCCCTCTCTCTATTTATTTTTCTCCCTCTATTTCTGTCCCTTTCACTCCTACCTTAGTCAGCTCCCATTCTGTGCGTCTGCCTTCAATCTGAGGGATTTCCTTGTATTTTCCCTGCTTGTGACTTTTCATTTTTCACGCTGGGAAAATCACACACTTTTCACAATTATCCACAGCGACATTTGAGTTAAAATTATTGCATTTTGTTAACTGTTTTTAATGTCAACTGACATACATTCGACCCAACTTGTGAGCTGCGCGCCTCTGTGAATCCTACCCCCACTTGCCACTTGCCTCTTGCCACTTGCCACTTGCCACTTTCCGACTACGGAATCGCTCTACATGTATTTCTCCTAAATGCCAACCATTTACAATTGCTGTGCGTCTGTCTATTTGACTTTCTGGCTTTCTCACATCCCTCATCCCAAATCTCCTACCCCCCATCCCTCATCCCTCTCCCACACATACACACACACACACACACATGCCGCATAGTTTGTGGCACACTAAAATTACGTGACACATTTAAAAGAAAGCAGAACTAATGTCAGAGGCTGCCAGAAGGCAGAAGAAGACTTCGTGTGTGTGTGAGTGTGTGTGTGTGTGGTAGGGGGGTGGAGGGTGGGGGGATATCAGCGCAGCTCATGGAAAAAAGCCAGCCCAAACACTTTAGATGTCATTGTACCGCATTTAGATTGAGTTGCTCTCAGCAGCCAAAACATAACACGCAAAAGGAAGCCCCATGCTCATCCTTGAGCCTTACTCCTCGCTCCTCGCTCCCCGCTCCACGCTTCTCACTGCTTGCTACTCGCTTCTCGCTCCTCGCTCCTCACTGCTTGCTACTCGCTCCTCGCTCCTTACTGCTTACTGCTCGCTCCTCGGTATCGTCTTCGTCCTCGTTTTGGTTCTTATCCTGAATCCAGCTTTCTTCAGTTTTCTCCCCCGTCGAATTCTTCAGCCGCCGCTGTGCCGCCTCAGTTGTTAGTGTCACTTAAGCTCGAGCCTTTGGCACTCACACAAATGCAGACGGCAAGATTTCTGGTTGCGCACTTCTAAATAATTGTCTATGTAAAGTTATACAACATATGAGACCCTCCATCTTCAGCTGCCCCCCCCCCCCTTCCCTTCTTCTGGTACTTCTTCTTCTCTGCGCCGCACCTCTTATGCACCCCGCATAATTTGAGCACCAACCAGTGAAGAGTTCTTCAAATAAACATACATTTATTTACACAAACACACACTCATACACACACACCCATACACACTCACAAACACACACACACACGCAGGCGCATAAACAAATTTAACCTGCAGCCTTATGAAATATTCAGAAGTCCTGGCCAAATATTTAATTGTTTAACATTTACAGACACAAACATTGAGGTCCTTGCCAGCTCTAGCAGTCTGTTAATACAAGCCGTGGGCGTGTCAATAAAATTATCTATTCAATTTTATGTCCTGCACGGCGAAAGCTCAACGATCCGATTATTTGACTTCCGTCTGAAGCGACTCAATGACGGCGATGATTTCGGTGGCAAAATATTGCAAATTTAATAGTTTAATCGCTTGCAAATCAACAAGCACATAAACTCTAAACTCCAAAACATACACACACGTACGCACACTCATACGCATACTCATACGCACACTCATACGCACACACGCACACACATATCTTTGTTGATCTCATCGAATAAAGTGGGAAATTTCAGCGTCATTTCCGGTCCATCCACCAATCCAGTTGTTCAGGCATACAACCCCCCGCCCCGCCACTCATCAATGTACCGAAACATTTACCCAATCATGCGACCAACTATTTCCCAACCTCTCTCTCTCTCTCTCTCTTTCCCTCTCTCTCTCTCTGTTTCGGTCTCTGTCATAATTGATTAGCGTTTCAAATTGTTATCAATTTGCAATTAAGCTGCAGCGCCTCTTCACTCATTCAGCCTCGGAGAGCATGCCCCACATTGTGTGGCAGCCACAGTTGCGACCCCGTCACTTGTTGTTGCGCGGCATGTGGCAAGCGGCATGCGGCATGCGGCATGCATCGGCATTGCGAGGCGGCTGAATTTAAATCAGTTTCAAAATTATTTTAAAAATTGAAAATTAGAAAAATTGGAAAGAAGGACATCATTTTATAAGAAGTACAAAAATAAATTCTGAAGTTGATTTCGATTTTTTCCACTTAATATAACCCTCTTAATTTAAAAATTAATTTTAATTTATAATTTATCTAATTCTAAAATTAAAATTAAATTTGTTTTAAATAAATACTTTCTGAGCGTCGAGTGAGCGAGTTTAATGAAGTCTCCAACTTCAGTTAGGTGAAAGACTTTCAAAGGACACAAGTCTTAAACGGATATTAAAAAAAAAATTGTATATAAACTTAAAAATAAATTTAAAAAAAATAAATTAAGATTTAGCTTAAAATATAAATTTATTTTTAAGTCTCAAAAATGCATTGAAAAAGATTTATATACCAGGAAACCTTAGAGTCGAGTTGAAGGGCTGAAAGGACTTTTAAATTAAATCGAAAAATAAAAATACAAATTATTATTTTATTTTTATTAATTTACAAAATCAATTCTTTAATTTTATTTTTATTATTATACTTTATTTTATTGTATTTTTTAAATTAAGAAACACTTTCCTAAAATTTATTTGTTTGCTGAAGATGTGGGATATTTGGCATTTGTTATTTAAATATCAATCAGAAGGCGGAGAATTGCATAAATTCAGAATTGAATAATCAAACTTTGCAAGGACATTTAAGCAACTCGACAATTATTTGGAAAAATTTAATAGTTGACTCTCAAAGCTCTTTGGCTTTTTAATGAATAAATAAATAAATGAAAGGAGAATCTCGATTCGAGTGGAAGAGGCATAAGGAAATGAGATTGGCTTTATTATTGAGTGTGTGCAATGCTTGGGCTTTAATTCGGGTAAATCCTTGGCTTAAATAAGCCAAGGATGTGCATTCGACGTGGAGCAACAAGGATGCTGAAGACGCTGACAGGAAAGTCAGACAAATAAGCAAATCAAATGATGGCAGTGCAGGAAATCAAATTGAAATTGAGACTAGACAAAGTGAGCTACATAACTACATAGATAAGTGGGAGGGAGGAGGGGGCAGGTGGCATAAACAGGGGCAGAAGCAGGAGCAAGAGCAGGAGCAGGAGCAGAGACAGAAGCAGGAACAGGAGCAGGAGCAGGAGCAGCGGTAGCCGTTATTGTAGCTGAGTTGAGCGAGTTGTGTTATACAATATTATCATGCTTATATAATTTGCACACACACACACACACACATACATAAATTCACACACTAAGAAAGATATACACAGATATTTATACTCGTTTAAGGATGCGATAAAACTCAACTAACAAAGCTGACTGGCTGTCTTTTCATGTATATCCTTTCATATCCATATCGAGGGTGGAGGAGGGAAAGGAGATGGGAAAGGAGATGAAAAAGGAGCAGGAGTTGAAGATGGAAATGGGAATGGGAATGAAAGTGGATGTGGATGTGGATGTGGATGTGGAAATGGAGGCAGAGTTGTAGGTGGAGTATGAGCAGGATAACGAGAACGTTGGCATATCAAAAGTTATTGTTGCAGCACATATTCGACATAGACATGAGAGAGTCAAGAGTGAGGAGTTGGGAGTTGGGAGTGGGGAGTGGGGTGTGGAATGGGGAGGAACTTGACTGGTATTGCAGCCAGGGATTCAAGGATTATCTTAGTATTAGAGACACACAGCAATGGCCAGCACAGCCGCTTGACTAACACTTAGACTGAATCTCAAACTGAAGCTAAAACTGAAACTGAAACTGAAACTAAAACTAAGGCTGAGGCGCAGGCAGAGGCTGAGGCAGAGGCTAAGGCAGAGGCTAAGGCAGAGGCTAAGGCATAGGCTAAGGCAGAGAATGAGACTGAGAAGGAGGCTGCGGCTGCAATAGGGACTGAGGCTGGAGCTGTGGCTGAGCTTTGACTGTAACTGTAACTTTGCGCACTTTATGACGCCCGTTGTCGTTGCCAAATGCCTTGGGGGCTCATATGGCATCCAAGTATCCTAGCCATGCGGCGAGCCTGGATGACTGGATAGCTGCCTGACTGGCCCACTGGCTGGCAGGCTGGCAGGCAGGCTGGGCAAGTTGTCGCGTCATAAAAGCTCCAGGACTTGCCAGCCAAAAGGAAACGCACATGCATAAGTGAAAGACAAAAGGCGCTCAAGACAAAAGCCAGTCGAAGAAAGAGAGGAAAACATACACCAAAAAAAAAAACAGAAATGAAAATGAGTAGGCGGAGGAAGATGAAGAGGAAGAGGAGGAGGTAGCGGTGGAACTACAAGCCACGACACTTGAACAGCAATGACAGCGTTTGTTGATAACAAGACCGGCAGGACTCTTCTTCTTCTCACACCTTTCACTCTCGCTCACACATGCAGTCGTTCAGTCTCTCTCTCTCCCTCCCCCTTTCTTCACTCACTCCTTTCGTCTCGCCATCCCTCCATTTCGCAGTCTGTCTCTGGCCACAGGAAGTGGCCGGGCGTGTAGCTTGATAAGAAAACTGGCGAAAGGACCCGGCGACGTATAAGAATTATTATCTGCTCCTGCACTTTGGAGTGCTCCCAAAGCGCTCCCTGGCAGTGCCAGGCAATCCTTGGCAATCCCCTGCACTCCTTGCCAGGCACAATGAATAATGTCCTTGGTGCGCAATGCGGAAATGCAGCTGCCCAAGTAGCCCAAGTAGCACAAGTAGCGGCAACTCCGACTCCGGCTCCAGTTGCATATTCCAACTTCACCTCTAACTCCTGGTTCAACTCTGGTACCAGTTCCAGCTCAGGCTTCAGTTCAGGTTCCAGTTGCACACAGTAGGTAAATAAAAATAAAGCCATAAAGGAAATATCCTTTCAGCGGACGTTTCAATTGACATCAAATTTCGTAACCCGCTTTTTATTTTCGCTCAACCCCCGCCCCAAAAAAAAGAAAAACCCTTAAGTAAGTTTCCAGCAACAAGAAAAACAACCAAAATATTGCTAAAATTTTCAATGAAACGGATTTTTCTTTAGTCCAAATTTTCTTTTATTTTCCCAATTTTTTTTTTATTTATTTTTTTTATTTATTTTTTTACTCAGCTTCTTTGGCTTTTCGCCAGCAATTGAAGCTTAAGTTCAGAGTTTGGAAAGTTTCATAAATGTCAGTTACGCATTGATTTTTGCCGCATGGAGGCGTGGCAGGTGGCGTGTGGGGTGTGGGGTGGGGCATTGTGGGTGGGTGGCGGTAACTGAAATTTGATGCAATGTTTTTGGCCCAGTTTTGTCCGCCGCTGCGAATATGTTTTGTGTTTTGGCATTCGCTTGGCCACAAGCCAACAAAATTTTCGACGCCGCGGCTCACACTGCGTATGCATTATATACGTATCTGTGTGGATGTTTGGGAGTCTGTGTGTGTGTGTGTGTGTGTGTGGTTTAACCGTGAGACACATCATAGATAAGCGAATGGAACGCGAGACGTGCTAATTTCGTGTTAATACATAATTCCATATTTAAGGACTTGCGATCCTTAAAGCCGAAAGGTACAGCGCTGATGCGTTGATGGGCTGCTGGAAACAAGGATATTATTTGCAGATCCTTGATTGAATTTTGAAAGCAACACATATCTAATTTAAAACTATAAAATTTTTGGCTTTAATTTTTAATGTTCAACTTGCCATAAACAACTGAAGCTTGAAGGACTCGTCCGTTTTAATTTCATGCAGCGATAATAACAAATAAAAAACTGATTAAAATCTTTCAAAGCTAATCAAACAAAATTTGAATAAGCCAAATAAATGCCATGGCTGAAATATTGCAAAGGAGCTAAAAAATAATCACGCAATTTCTCTAAAAGGCTTAGCCATTCAGTTTATGTGCTTTGGCAGGATATGCGCCGCATGACGAGTGAAATATTTCAATATTCGCATTGAAAGGTGCACAAATTATTTAAAAATAAAAAGGACGACAGATTTTGGAACTCCTAAAGAGTTGATAGTCCACAAAATACGCTGTAATTTAAGCGTACATAAAATAAATTTAAATTTAAAAATTAAAAATAAAATTTAATTAAAATTTAAATTTTAATTATGAAAAATGGAAAGTAAAATTTCCGTGCTTTAAATAATTGTTCTTAATTCAGGCAATATTCATGAGTCAATTAAATATAATTTAATTAGGGAACTTAAATAAAATAAAATGAATTTTTTTTTTAATATAAATAATTTTTTATTATTTATTGCGTATTTCTGCGTCAAGGCTTTATTAACAATAAAATTAAATAATTTAAAACGAATTGATTTGAATGTATTTTCTCCATATTTAAAATTAGAGAAATTTTATTTTATTTTTTTTCCTTTAAATAATTAAATTTAAAATAAAATTCTACAAATTTTCAAAAATTTTAGATTTAAATATTTAAATTTGCTTTCCAAAAGAGATGATTAAAATTTAAATATTTTAAATGGAAATTTGCCAATAAAGTCATTTAATAATTCTTAAATATAAAAATAATAATAAAAAAATAATTTTTAAATTATTTTAATTTAATTTTAATTATTTAAAAGCTTCAAATAAATATCTAAATAAATAAATATACAAGCAAATAAATAAATGATTAAATTCATTAGCAAAATGGATATTAAATCGAGATATCCTTTTTATATAAATCGAATTTCGCTAAATCCTTTTTAAAACTTTAAATCATTGAGAGCACACAATCCGCTCACATATCAAATGAAATTTTCAAATATCCTGTTTTATGGCAAAAACGAACAATAAACATAAATAAAAATATAAATTTATAAATAAATAATTATAAAATAGAAATAAATATTTTTTTATATATGAAAGCCAAATGAAGCTGAAAAAAAAGGAATGGCTTTATTTTGGCTTTCCCAAATTCGTCCTCATTTACTCCTTTGGGCTACTTGCTGGCAATTCATTAGAGCGACAAAAGGAATCCTGGAAATGTTAATGATTTCCGTAAACAACGACAAGCAAATAAAAAAAAAAGAAGCGAGTTAAGTGTGGGAAGTGGGAAGAGTTTGTGGAGTGGGAACAGCAGCAGCAGCAGCAGCAGCAGCAGCAGCGGGCGGGAAGTGGGAACAGCAGGCGGACGGGTGACAAAAAAGTAAAAAAAAAAACTCCTTGATTTTTGTTTTTATGACTTACTTTTTAAAGCGCAGCGAAACGAAAGTAGTAAAAAAAAGAAAAGAAAACCAGGATAGGGAAAAGAAAGTAAAAACAAAGTAAAAGAAGGATGAAAGTACAAGGAGCGGAAAAAGTGAAAGAGGCGAAAGAAGCGAAAAATTGAACGTGTTAATGCAAAGGCGGCGGCTAACAAGTAGACAAACAAACTGAAGGAGGACCCGTGATGGAAGGAGGGCGGGAGGGAAAGGAAAGTGACCTGCGGCGTGTGGCGAGGAAAAGTGGAAGGAGAATGGGAGAGTGGGGAGAAAGTGAGAAAGTGAGAGACAGCCAAAGATGTAAAGAGCAAGAAATGGCAGCCATTGAGAAATGAAATGAAATCAACGCCATTATTATTTTTACCCCGCCAATGCCCCACCACCCCCACCCCGCCTGCTGTCCCTTGGCTGCTCTGCTCCTTTGGCACAGCCTTGGCAGCGTCTTTGACGTTAGCGTGGAAGTTGACGTTGACGTTGACGTCGGCGCTGACGTCGTCGGTGGCGTCACTTCATTTTTTGCTTGTCTCTTGCCGTACGACGCCTTCGGAACTTTCCGCCTTCACAAATGAAATTTAATTGCAAAAAATAACAAAAAAAAAAAAATAATAAAAGAAAAAAAATAACCCAAACCACAAAAAAAAAAATAAAACAACAAAAATAAAAGCAAAGAGAAAATTTTAAATAAATACAAAAAATGTGTAGAAAATAAACAAATTTGGAGGCGACGCTTAATTCATTCTGATTGCTCCCCCGCGTCTGCCAGGAGCAACTGAGCAAATGAGCAAATGAATAAGTGAATAAGTGAATAAGTGAATAAATGAATGAGTGAATGAGTGAATAAAATAATGAGTGAATGAGCGAATGAAGGAGATTGCATATCATCTGGCATTGGTTTATGTCCTTCTGGGACTTGGTAATTGAACTGAGATTTCACTTTGTTGCCTTGTAAACATAATGCAAAGGATGCGTGGGTGGTGATAAATTGACTTTACACTGCGTAGACAGCGGATTGAGGATGGAGGACGGAGGATTAAGGATGTTAGCGCAAGTGCAGTGCAGGACGATGAAGAAGGACATGCAATCGCATAAGAGGAAAATTGATTAAATTATGCGAGCAAAGTTTATGTAAAATAAGAGAATCAATCGGAAAACTTAATGGTAATTAAAGCAAGAGAATTATTTGGAAAAGTCAATGGAAAGCAGAGAAAGCGGGAAAGGTGGAGAAAGTGGAAAGAGTGGGAAAAGTGTGGAAAGTAGGAAAATGGGCTGCGAATAAAACTGTTAAAACTATTGGAATAAATTACATAAAATCCAATTACTTGCAGTTAAACAATTGAAAATAAATAAGGACGATTTCAAAAGCTGTTTGAGCATCAAGGATGCAGCTTTTCGCCTTCGAATGAAAATTCTCCTGTGCATTTAATATGCGAGATTATTTATTTTATATTTATTATCGCTTCATGTTTTCTTTTTATCACTTTATGTTTGTTTTATATCAATTGAAATATTTGAATCCTTGTGCTTTAATTGCTTCAGAAATAAATGCGATTGCCCAGGATAACGGCTAAACAATCAAATTACTCAAATTACTCAAATTACTCGAGTTATTCAAGCTGCTGATGTTTTATTAGCAGAAAAAGGATATCTTTAGCTTTGAGAGTTAATGACTGGAAAAGGTTAAAGTTTAGCATCGCGGGGAAGGACGAAGAGTTTCTTGAAATTCTATTGTGTAGCGATTCGAGGCGGAGGCGGGGAAAGGGTTGAAATTAAGCAAATAAATGAATAAAATTAAATAAATTAATTAATTTTAAATAGTTAAATTAAAATATTAAACAAATATAGAAAAGGATAGCTGTGAGAAGGACAAACTACTTGTCATATTTGTGGAGTAATTTAATGGGTGGAGGGATGAGGGAAAGGTTGAAGTTATTTAAATAAATAAAAATATAAATAAAAGTGAAAATAATAAAATAATAAAATATAGAAAATTATTTATATATTTTTGAAATTATTTAAAATTTATAAATATTTATTTTTTGTATAAAAAAATTAATTTATTTGTTAAAAAAGAAAAGAAAGATAAGATTCCTTTTTTATAGTTCAGAAAAAAGTATTATTATGGCTGGCAAATGTCTGGTATGAGTAACAGATCCTTTATTATCCTGTAACAAATATTGTTAGTTAGATTCGAATTGAAATTCTGTAATTCCTTGATTTATTTCTTTGAATGTAAAATGTATTGGCACTTAAAGCAGAGGCAGAGGCAGGGGCAGTGGCAGAAGCAGAGGCAAAGATGGAGGCAGAGGTAGAGGTAAAAGCAGTGGCAGAGGCAGAGGCGAAGGCAGAGACGAAACATTAATGAAATTTACACCTCGTTTTGCTTAGCTACACATTAGTTTACCTCAAAGGCTGCCACAAAACGAGGCCATGCCACATGCCACATGCCACATGCCGCTTGCCACATGCCCAAACCGGTGGACTGCAAGCTCAACATTTCACTTTCAATTTGCTTGACTCTGTGGGCCATAAAGCCGGGCGTTTATGGCCAACACGCGTTGCAGGCACAGCCGCAACTTTCATAATTCATAAGGCTAAATCCCAGGCCGTGGCAAAGGCTGAGCAGTTGAGCAGCTGAAGGAGCTGAGAAGCTAAGATGAGGAGATGAGGAGATGAGGAGCTGAGGATGTGGTGCATACAATGCGAGCGGGAGCAATAGAAGGCAGCACTTGGATTTACAGCGGGCAAAGAGAAAATTATGTTTTAACGACTTAATAAGTGGGTCAGTGACCAATGGCCCGGCATTTGAATACTGACCACAACTATGATGCGTGTGCGTGGGCAGAGGGACAAGTAAAGGCATGGGCAGAGGCAGAGGCAGAGGCTGGAAGTGTGAGGCCAAGGGTCAAATGTGGAGGCGCACATGTGTTCACCCGCGTGTCCGTCCAGCTGAACACTTGCAACGGCGCGTCCATCAGTTTGTGGTGCGCCATCAGTTTGCGTCATCATCAACAAAATCCTGGCAGGATTCGCATTTTATTTGACTTCACGTTTTGTTTGTTTTTTTTTTCTCTTAATATTTTTTTTTTTTCTCTTTTTTTTTTTGCTTTGTTTATGACGTTTTACGGCACGGAAAAATTTTATGTAATAATCATAAAAGCGGGAGAACATGACCGATGCGGAAATACTGAGATTGTAGAATGTTCGCCACTTGTTTGCCTGCATGCGTGTGTGTGTATGTGTGTGTGTGTGTGTGTGTGTGTCTGTATTTGTATTCCTTTTTTTTTATTTGTATACTCCAGCAATTGATTCGCTTGTTGGTCCGAGTGTGAGAGTCGTTGGGGATAGTTGGTCGCCGGTTCGTGGGTGGGGGGTGGTGAGTAGTGGGTGGAGGAAGGTGGTTGATGGGTAGAGGAAGGAGGGAGGAGCCGCTTTTGTGCATGCCTTGGGGATTGTTTGCTGCTCGAGTGGCGCATAAAACTGAAACACTTGCAATGCACGACTTGCGATGCTGTGGCACAGTTTATGAGGCCTGCGCTTTTTTTTTTTCTTTTATTTTTATGATCCACATATAAACACAGCCACACACACACACACACACACACATACAGACTCATGAGTTGTGAGATAGAAAAGAGGTTGCTGGGAATTCTCGCAATTAAAGCGGGAATAATGAGCAGACACTCAATGAATTAGCCCAGGGAAATGATAGTTGGGTTGGCTGAGGCGAGTGGTGGGTGGTGGGTGGTGGGAGGAAGAGGGATGGCGGGGACTGAACTGTAAACAAAACTAAACTGAAACTAATTTTCAAATTTCATACAGTTCTGTGAACTGAGAAAGAAGTCAGATAAAAAAAAATTTTATAATTTTATCTAAATTTAAGTTTAAAAATTTTATTCGTTTCTGGGAGAGTTTATTGATTTCTCTTTTAATAAAGTGTTCAGATGGATAATCCACTTGCAAAGTAAATATGAAGAGTACATAAAAAAGGATAATAACAAACAAAAGAACTTTCCACTCAACAGATTGATTGATTCAGCTAATGAATATTTGAAGAAAAGTCGGCAGGAATATATTGCAAGCAAGGATAGTCTGGAAAAGTTGATAAATAAGAAGCTAACTGAAGGCTCCAAATTAATTATGAAAAATAAACGATATCTGGAGAGGAAATTGAGGAGGCTCCAGGTGAAAACAGTTAATCTTTCGAGTAGTTTGCTTGTGGGTCGAGAGCACCAGGATAATGATGAGTTTTTGGAGTTTATGAGGAAAAGCATTTAGGGGTCGATCGCGCCTCGGAAAATTCAAAATTTATGCTTCGCTTTGAGTTTTTTTAAAACGAGTAAAAGTATTCAATTTTCCAAATATATAGAAAAGCAAAGAAAAAAGAAAATCAAAGAAAAACAAAAGAAAATAAAGGAAAGAAAAGCCATGCGGAAAATTCGCATTTTTTTAAAAGTGAAAGTCGATTTTAAGGTATTGGAAAACTGCTATTAAAACGTGTTACAAGGTTGCTATAAAAATATTATTAACTTGCTATAAATAACTATTATAAAATTGCTATAAAAATTTTATATTCATTTGCTATAATGAAGTTTATAAAATTGCTATAAAAAAATATTATATTTTTTCAATTAAGTAATTTTTTCGATATTTTCACAATTTTTGGCACTTTGTGATTTTTTGGTTGCTTCTCTGTTGTTGCTTCTCACTTCCGGCCCGTTATTTGTTGGCTTCTGGTTGCCCGCTGCTAAGTAGATCCCCAGGACATGCCACTTGTTCACTGGAACTGTCAATTACATCTACGCTCCAATGGACCGGCCACAGCAGCGACCACAGCCACAGTCACAGTCACAGTCACAGTCAGAGCCACGCCCATGCGAACGTTCATGTCCCCGCCCCTGGGCGGTCACACCCGCTTCATATGAATCACCCATATCAAATTCATTTTCCTTTTCATTTTCATTTTCCTTTTCATTTTTCTTTTCATTTTCATGTGCATGCGATATCCTCGACTTCTCTTCAGTTGAGTTTTCCTTTTCCTTTTCCTTTCTCCTTTTTTTTTTGTTTTTATTTTTCCTTTGTTTTTTTTTCTTCTCGTTTATTAATATAATTTTTTTTCGCTTTGTCCTCCGCTCGTTTTTTCGGCAGTTGATTAACATTTAAATTCGCTTTTGGACAATTCCAGAGATGCTCGAGTGTCGCTCAGCTGTTCGCTGCATATGACAGTTGTGTGTGTGTGAGTGTGGGGGTATGGGTGTGGGGGTGTGCCGTATGTGTGTGCTCATATATCCACTCGTGGACATGAAGTACTTCGCTCTGGTCTTGCTGGTGGGAACAATGTTTATGACACACAATAATCAATTGTTTTTAGCTACGTTCCTTAACGTCTCCCAAGTAAGAAGTGCGTGTGTGTGTGTGAGTGTGAGTGTGTGTGTGAGTGTGTGTGTTTTTGTTATTGATGGCCCTATTTAAGCTGCAGCCAATTGTTCATTGTTTACTGTTTATTGTTTATTATAATGAAATATATTATTGAACTGTTGACCCAACAACATTTTCCTACGCCCGAGCTTTGCATTCCTTGATTGCTCCAATTAAGTGTCCTTTCTCCCAGGATCGCCTTTCTATTCTATTAACTGAGTGTGTAGTTCTCAATTTGCTGACTGTCAGTGTCCGTAATTGAATGAAACATGACATCAAAAGCAGAAATCGAATATTACTTCAACGCTTTGTCACTTGATCTACGACTTGCAGCTTTGGAATATTCAACATTTGTGTTGGCTGGAAAATTATGGGGATATTTATTTATAGCAAATTATAGGGAGCTTAAATTATAGTAAAACTGACTAAGGGATGGGTGTAAATTTTCCAATAAATCTTTGGAAAATTGACAGCCAATCGAGTTAATTGATTGGATACCAAAATAATTTTTAATGAGACTCTGAAGGCGCAGTTTTGAAGCAAAGGTCAATGGAAAAATTGTGGAAAAATTATTTTTTTAATTTTTCCCATAAATTTGGAAATCTTCTCAAAGGATTTCAGAAAATTCTTCTTAATAATTCCTTTTTTCTCCAAGAGTTTTTTTTTTATAGAATGTTTAGATTTTTGGCTTCAAAAAATATTTTAATTTATTTTTTTTTATTTACTTTCACTTAAATGAGGATAAAACACTTTAAGCCCAATTTTTATTTTCTGCTAATTTTATATCCTGTTTTCCCACTTTAAAGTCGCGGGGAAATACACGTCATAACATTTTCCGGGCTGTAAATGCGGATGACAGTGGAAATTGAATGCAAATTCCTTACGATATTTTAGTATGAAATCCGATTTGTCTGGCTGCTGGGATGCTATGATGTCAGGGTGTAGGGATATTAGGATGCAAGGATGATAGGATACTAACGACACGTCAATTCAATTTGAAAATAATAAAAAGAAAATCATCAAACTATTCAACGAATCGACGCTCTGCGCCTGTTGATTATGTTTTCCGACTTCAGTCAGAGAGACGCACAATTCCATTTCATGATAAATTCCCCCACTCCACCCACTTGCACCACTCCACCCACTTGAACCACTCGACTCTCCACTGACAAACCAACGATTCCCAATTCCCAACTCCTGACTCTGACTCTGACTCTGACTCTGACTCTGACTTTGATTATGGTTGCGATTATGATTATGGCTTTAGCAGCGGGCGAGTGCAACGTCGTTGGCCTGTGTCGTGTTTTGATGTCCTTACCAGACATTGAACCGCATTAAACTATGCATAAATACACATTGCGAGCGAGATGATGATGTGGTGGAGATGCTGTAGATGCTATAGATGCTACAGATGAAGAACGAGGCGACGACGATGACGACGACGACAGCGACGACGACGAAGACCGTGTCCTCACATATGCCCCTAAAGGCACTTGAGGCGTGGTCGTTGCGAGGCAGCGGCGTTCGATGGTTGGACTGCTGGCTTGCTGGGTTGTTGGGTTTGGCAAATGCAATTTGATGCAGACATTACGACTACATGACGTTTTATTGCTGAGTGTTGTGCGAACACACACACGCACTCACACACGCACACACACACACACACACTCATACGAACGCCATAACTACTGCTGCTACATATGGCTTACAACGCTTTTGCCCCTTCAGACAGCATGCAGATAACACACACACACACACACACACTCACACACACACACACTCATACATGGAAATGGGCATGCATACATATGCATTCACATATAGCCTTATTGCAACTGCATAGAGTGCACGCCCCGCCCTGCCCCACACCGCACACCACACACCACACACCACACGCCGCACACCACATTCGTCCTTTGCCTCAGCTTCGATGATGCTCTTAAATATTTGCATAAAAAACTACGTTGCTTATATTGTGGAATATGGTAAATGGTCTAGAAGCTCGCCTCGTGTCTGCCTCGCTTTGCTCTTCAGTTGTAGTTTCTGTCGCCATTTACACCCGGCACTGCCAGCAACAGCAACAACAACAAGAAGAACTCCTCTAACACCAACTACAACAGTAACCAACAACAAGCAACAAGCAACAAGCAACAAGCAACAACAACAACAACAACAAACAACAACAACAAAATCCACGCTATAATCAACACGTACTTAAGTCTACCCCTTAAGGGGATTGGATGTTGGGCAGTGGGCGGTGGGCGGCGGGCGGCGTGCAGATTGTCCTCCCGCTTCGTAGATTTAAGTGAGTCGCAAGGCAGCAGCTGCCTCTGCGTGTTGAATGCAATTTAAAGCGAAGACAAAACTTGGCAATAGATCTTAAGCTTTGCTTAAGACATACGCTTAGTTGGCTTAGCATCTTTATCGACTCTAGATACTCCTTAAACACTCATTCCAAGGATCGAAGGAAGTGCCACAGCTTCTGGCTCTTAGAATCATTCAATTGGCACTTGTCCTTTGTTCCTAACATCTATTTAACATTTTTCAAATAAGAATAGTTAACTTCATGATTTGGATAAATCAAGGATTCATTGGATGCATCCTTTGGCAATTGATATATCATTATTATCACAGATATTTTCCCGGCTTTCCTCTTCCCCTTTCCTTTGCTTGGTTTAAGCTATAAATTATTTTATATATGTTTTATTTTTTATATTCATATATTTATATTATACAATATTTCCTTATATATTATTATTATTTATATTATTATATTATATTATTATTATATTATATTATATATTATTTACCGCCTGGAAATAATCTTAAGGCTTCTTCAATGCGGCTTCCAGTCTCAAGCCCAACTTTTTCTGGTAACACTTAAGATCTCTTCTGCACTCTCATCTCAGCTTGAGGAATTTATTTATTTTTATTTGAAGGATGTTAGCCGACACTCAATATCTGAAAATCCTTATTGAGCGTCACTTATGGCTTTCCATTAAGAAGTGAGAAAAAGTGAGACTTTTCCTCAAATGCTCCCAAGTGTTCCCAATGGCCTCCAGCAGAGAAATGGCCTCAGGTTTCCGCTCTCAAAACTAGCCATAAATAAATGGAAATATATTTATGTCTCAATATCTATAAAGATGTATGTGCATGTTTGTGTACATATGTATATGTATATGTTTATAATATATGTGTATATATATAATATTGCCATACTGATGTCCATATAAATCAAGCAGTTGCCACGACCTTGGCCAGTATTTCTTTATTCGCAATCGTCGACTCATGTTTTGTGTGTCTGGAGGCATTTTATCATTTCGCTGCTTTGTTTCAAGTACTGAGATGAGGTTCGACTTTCTCCTCTCTTCTCTCTACTCTCCTCACACCTTGCATTGCTTTCCTCTGTGTGTGTGTGTGTGTGTGTGTTGGGTGTTTGTTCCTTTTCATCTCGTTTTTTTTTGGTTTATTATTTTGGGGTTTTTTCTGCTGTCGACTATTTCAAGATGCAAATGTCCATTTAACTGAGATTTATGGCACATGGCCAGATTATTTATTGCAATTTATTTTATTTACACGCTATCTGCCTTTGGCCACAGGCGGCCGGAACGGTGGCGTATGCGTGATGTTGATATTGCCCAGGACTCGTGGCGATGTGTCACCCGTTCGTTTGCTAAGCACTGGCAAATGTTTATTTACACAAATTATTATGGGTCATCGGATTAAAAGTCCGTCTATACCGAGGATATAGTTGCTCCCACAGAAAATGACCAGAAGAAGATATAGAAAAAATATAAAATTAATAAATAAATAAAAATATATAAAAATGTAAAATGTAAAAATACATAAAAATGCATAAAGCTACAAGGATATAAAAATCCTGGCAATTGCTCGGATTTGTTAGCTGCCTGCAGGTCACTTTATCGTATTTATTGGCGTCTCTCTATATTAAATGCATAAATCCTGCACATGGACTGCAGGTGCAATTGCAAGCACACACACACACACACACGCACAAGTCCGCCGACACATAGACTCACAGACATGCAGACATGCAGACAGATGGGGAGAACAGGAAAAAACCATGAAATCTGTGGCATGTAAATAGCTTAATAAAAAATTTTGACCGACCAAACAAATTCCCCGAAATAAAATGTGCACAGCCAAAGGACTAAAAAGAGCTTAGTTAAGGAAAATGTATACCCTGTTGAAAGGATGTGATGAACTGCCATCATTTACATGCAATTGAGTTAATTAGTCAAATAAGCGAGAAAATTAATTGCAGCAGATTTTCTTTTAAATAAACTTGGGCAAGTGGCAGGATAATTTAAATTCCTTCAAAAGCCTGCAAATATTTCAAATATTTATAATCCATGTTCAAGCAACTAGACCCAAAATTATTAATGACTGTGAACTTGTGGGTATTAGGAATTTATTAAATATTTTTATTTTTAATTTTAATTTAATTTTATTTAATTTTTAATTTTTATTATTTTTTTTATTTTAATATTTTAAGAAATTTTATAAAAAATTTATTGAAGCTAAGCGAGTAGAAAATTGAAGCTAAGACTTTGAAGATTTTTCTTAGTTTTTTAAGCAAATTTATTTTTTATTTTGGACATTTCAAAAATATTTTAAGCTTAAGTAAATTTTAATTCAAGTTTTATTAAACTAAAAAAAAATTCCAAATACTTAAAAATTTATTTAGTCAATACTTAGGCACTGACTTTAAGTTGCTCTTAGATTTTTTTTAATTTATAAAAAATCGTACTTTTATTTATTTATTTTTATTATTTTAATTTATTAATCATAAATTATATATATTTTATTTTTAGTTTAAGCTGAGATTAGCTGAAGCTAAGAAATTGGCTTCAAAAATGCTTTTAGATTTTATTTGAAAAATTTCTGAATTTGGAATTTGGAATCCGAACAGTTTCCCAATTTTCCGTAGGAAAATCAGGAGCAGAAGTCCTTGTCTGTTTCATGCACCATTTAACCAAGTGCAGGGTATGAAAATGGTTGATCTCCATAAGCAGGAGTCCCCTTAATACACAAATACACAGGCATAAAGCTCGGTGCATAATGAATGCCCCATAAATTCGCTGCAAACGTGCGCTAGTTTTTCCCCGGCTATGATTTTGCAATAAAAATGCATTTTTATTACGAAAATAAATTGCATTGAATGCCGTTTTTTGTGTGTTTACCATTGTTGAGCTGTATGAGTGGGTTGCTGGTGGGTTGAGGTGGGTGGGGGAGGGGTAGGTTGAAGGGCATGTTATAACAAATTTCAATGGATTCGTTGCTTATTTGGTGTGTTGGATGTTTGTGTTAGTTTGAAGTGTGAACGCGAATACCTGACTGACAATTTAAAGTGCATAAAATATTGTGACATGAATTTCCCAGTGATTTTGCCATTGAAGGACATTTTCTTCAGCTGGCTGGCAATCAGTGGAAAATCTGCAAGTAAAAACAACATTAAAACAAAGCATAAATATTAATTAGTTAAATCAGGGAAATCAGTTAAATCAGTTAAATCAGTAAATCGGCTAATTACTGCTCAATGACTTCGAAATGTATTGCTTATTTAGTTAATTGCCTAATGGCCGATGCGGCGTATACGTAATGTGAATTAATTGTTCCTCCGTTCGGGTAAATAGATATCTATGGCCCGGGCCGCCATTGGAGTGGGGGAAAAGCGTGAAGCTCACATATCATTCGAATTAGATGTTTATCGTGCGACGGTTAATACATTAAATAACCTTTAATTATGGCCCAGTTAATGGCATTTACTTTACAAGAGAATCGGATTAGGATTTAAGCTGCCGTTTAAAAATAAGTTCATACACTTTTTGAACTCTTTAGCGATTCAGTTGTGGAGTAGCAGCTTTCACTAGCTAAATCACTCAATTTGTTTAACAGCTACAACAACAACAGCAACAACAACAATAGCAACAACAGTAGCGACAGGGAATACAAAGCACTGCGTGTACGCAGCGTCTGCAGGACTACAGGACAAAAAACTGTTGCATACTTTTTTGGCGCCGCTCGTAAAATCAAAGCGCGAACAATCACGGCGAGTGACAGGCAAGCGAATTCTAAATCCCTGGCGACAACAAGACCAACAACAAATATGTCAATCCTTTAAAACTTTTATTGTTCGTTCGAGCGTAAACAAAAATGTACCGAAATAAATAAGCACACACACACACGCACACACACACACGCAGGGAGAGAGTGAAGTGAACAAGTGAAAACAAGTGTGCACAACGCTCTGCAAAGAAAGTGCCAAACCCGTAGCGAGCTACAGGAAGACCACGAAGAAAAAAAAGGAAACTGCCCTGGCATCAATCCTAGGCATCTGTGTTATTAAGGCAAGAGCCAAAGTGTCCCACGTGAAGTACCCACAAAAGTTTACAAAGTCGGGCTCCGCCGGTCACTGGCCGGCGAACGCCAATTTTTTCGATCAGCCTGCTCTCTCAGCTATTGGGAAGCTCGCTCAGCTAGCTAGACACAGGGTTGCTCAGCTATTGATACGCTGTCAATTCCTCTTCTTTTTGCTCGACCGCCAGCAAAATATTGCTGCATACTTCTCGGCGGAAGTAGATAATGGAAGCCATGGAAGGGAGCGAAGGCACGGTGCAGGGAGGCGGAAACCTAGTACCGGCAGCAGTGCGGGGTGAGAAGCGGGCCCCCAGTCTTCAACCTCCAGCGACCGCAACGAACCCAAGGCGGCGTTCGTGGCCAACCCGTTATCCAAGACGACAAGCCTGAGCGCCAACCTGGATCTACTAGGCGTGCCCACGGAGCAAGCATGTGGAAAGTCTCCCCCAGGGTCCCCCATCCGACCACTGGACCTCTCCACGGCATGGCAGGACGGGGACATGCTGAGTCTCCTAATCAAGATGGAGGAAAAAATCAGCCTCCTCCACTCGGCATTCGTGACCCAGAGGCATATCACCAAGGACCACAAAGGGGCCCTCTCGGATTTGAGGTCCCTAAACCACAGAGCCATCGGGCAGCTAAGAGCATCCAACGAGGCCGCAGTGGTTAAAGCCAAGAGTAACAGGGCCACACAGACGGAGGCGGTAAAGAGCACCAACCGCCCAAGTGCCCCCAAGAAGACACCAGCCCCAGAAATGGATACTGCCTCGGTGAATATGGCCACCAAAGTGGCGAACCAGGGCAAATGGCAGAAGGTGGAGGCCAAGAAACAACGTCCACACCAGAGATCCGAGGCTATCATTGTTGCCAAGACAGGCAACACCTCCTACGCGGACATGCTCCGGAGGATGAAAGCTGACCCAAGGCTTACCGAGCTCGGAAAAAGCGTTCGCAGAGTCAGAAGGACGCAGAAGGGCGAGCTGCTCCTGGAGGTAGCGAGCACGGCAGCAACAAGCCTAACAGCCTTTAAAGAAGGCCTGGAGGAGTCGTTGGACAACATGGCAGCCGTGAGGACCAGCTCCAAAAAGGCAAGACTCACGTGCAAGGGGCTCGACGAAACCTGCACGGCAGAGGACTTCTGCAGCGGCTTACGATCGCAGTTCGCAGACATCACTTTATCTCCCGCCGACATTCTGAAGATGCTGAGAATGAGGGACGGAACGCAGATGGCAGTGTTCCTTCTCGGTGCCAATGATGCCGCTACAGTACTCAAGGGAGGCTCGGTGACTATTGGCTGGTCTCGATGCAGAATATCAATGGACTGCAGGCCAACACGGTGCTATAGGTGTCTTGGCTTTGGGCACAACTCAGCAGCCTGCAAGGGGGAAGACCGCTCTGGCTGCTGCCTGAGATGCGGCGAGCCGGGCCACATGGCCAGAACATGCACGGCCCAACCCAAGTGCCTACTCTGTCAAACCACTGGTGACAGAAACCACGCGACAGGTGGACGCGATTGCCCTGCGCTCAAGAATGCCATGCAGCCAACTACCGTCAACAGACGCAATGCTGGAAAGACTTAGGATGCTGCAGCTCAACGCCAACCACTCTCAGCCGCTCAAAGTCTGCTAGAGCAAACTGCGAGGGACCGAAAGGTGGACGCCGTGCTCATCAGCGAGCCCTACATGCAGAGAGGCACAGACGCGGGCTTGATACTGGACGCCACAGGCAAGGCGGCCATTAAGTGCAGCAGCGCAACCGTCGTCCAAGCGCTGCATCCCACGCCCAAACGTGGGATCGCCTACGTAAAAATAAAAGGCGTGCACCTATACAGCTGCTACGCCCCGCCTAGCGACAGCATCGAGCAGTTCGAGCACATGCTGGGCGTCCTAGTGGAGGACGCGATGGACAAGGCAAAGGTCCTCATCGCGGGCGACTTCAACGCCTGGGCCACCGATTGGGGTAGTAGTTACACCAACCGCAGAGGCAGGGCGCTGGTAGACGCCATGAACCAGCTGGAGCTCACTCTGCTCAACGTAGGAAGCACCCCAACATTCGCCAATGAGAGAGGCTCCTCATTCATCGACGTGACATTTGCTAGTAGCCCATTGCTAGCAAGTGCCTCTTGGGAAGTATTGGATGGCGAAACACTGACCACGCCCTGATCGCCACCAACGTTGGCACGGGCAGAGCCGCTGTACAACCCAAGAGCTGCATCATGGAACGGGCGTGGGATACTAGGCATCTGGATATGGACATGCTGTCCTACTTTGCTGCTAGTCTGGCCCCACCAAATGGCCAGGCAGTGGCAATGGTCGATCAGTTGACCGATATGCTCATATCGTCCTGCGACGCATCAATGCCTAGAAGGAAGAGAAGACACCATGATCCCCCCGTCTACTGGTGGAGTGCGTCAATTAATGAGTTGAGAAAGGAATGCCACAAGGCCCGAAGACAGGCGCAACGAGCGAGAGGACGCCAAAATCATGCACACCTTCTGGCCCTCTACAAGGAGCTGCGGTCCAAGCTCCACAATGCAATTAGCAGGGCCAAAGCGAATGCTTTTAAGGAACTGCTAACAGCCGTCGACGATAACCCATGGGGCCTAGCCTATAAGCTAGTCTGCAAAAAACTTAAGCCCCCAAGGTTACGCCCCCCGTTGGACTCTGTAACGATGGGTAACATAGTATCAGAACTATTTCCCAGACGCAGCACTCTTTGGCAGCCGATCCACGAGGCTCCTGGTCCTGATTTCCCCGACATCACCGCAGAGGAGGTCATCCAGGCAGCTACCAGGATTGACCCAAGCAAGGCGCCAGGCATCGATGGCATACCTGGCGTAGTGGTCAAAACTCTTGCAATGGTCAATCCGGAGGTCCTCAGGGTTACCTTTCAGCAATGCCTCGCTGAAGGAGTATTCCCTGAGCGGTGGAAGAAGCAGAGGCTGGTACTCCTGCCAAAAGGAAAAGAAGCTGGCAACAGAGCGAGCGCATACCGCCCATTGTGCATGCTGAACATCACGGGCAAACTCCTGGAGCGCGTCATATACAACAGGATGGAGATGTTCACCGAAGGCCCGCACGGTCTATCCAGTAGCCAATACGGGTTCCGGAAGGGGAGAAGCACTTTGGACGCTCTCTCCAAAGTGAAGTATGTTGCCGAAAATGCGCTTGCAGGGGACAGGTGGCTGGGAGGCTCCAAGGAGTACTGTGCGATGGTGACGCTGGATGTCAAGAACGCCTTTAACACGGCTTCTTGGCCCAGCATCCTCAGCGCCATGTACAAGTTGGGCATCCCCCACTACCTCAGGTGCATCGTAGGCAACTACTTTTACAAACCGTGTCTTGTTATATGACACGGAGGATTCCCCGGCCATCCACAACGTTACCTCTGGTGTCCCTCAGGGATCCGTTCTGGGTCCACTTCTGTGGAACATCATGTATGATGGCTTATTGGCTGTTGATAGACCCCCCGGCGTGCAGCTACATTGCTTTGCGGACGATGTGGCCCTGACGGTCGTGGCCAAAACGATCAGGGAGACGGAGGAAAAAGCAAACGGGATGATCGCGAAGGTTCTGCAATGGCTCAACAGCAAGGATCTACAAATTGCGGCTCAGAAAACCGAGCTGGTCCTCCTAAGTAGTAGAAGGATGGTAGAAACCATGCGGGTCCATGTAAATGGAATCCAAGTGGAATCTACCGGCTCCCTGAAATACTTAGGAGTTATGGTAGACCGCAGGCTCAGTTTTCGGGAGCATGCTGACGTATGCGAGCAGGAAGGCGGCACGAACGGCGGCAGCACTATCTCGGTTGATGCCCAACATAGGTGGTCCCAAACAACCGGCTAGAGCACTGTTGGCTTCTGTGGCAAGGTCAACTTTGCTCTGATGCAGCTCCGGTTTGGGGAGGCGTTGCTGACAGGGCGTCCTTTCTCAAGGAAGGGTAGGGGGGTGTCCAGAGTTATGGCCCTAAGACTCATCAGAGGCTTCAGGACCATTTCCGAGGATGCTTCCCTCGTCCTGGCAGGCACACCACCTATCGACCTGGAAGATACGGGCACGCAGAGGAGAGCTGACCAACTTAGACGTCATGGAGGAATGGCAGCGGCGCTGGGAGCTCTCGGCGAAGGGGAGGTGGACGTATCGACTCATCCCGAGCATCCAGGAGTGGATGAGATGTGGCCACAAGGGCTGCGACTACCACCTAGCGCAGTTCCTCAGCGGTCATGGCTGCTTCCGAGGGGACACTCCACAAGTACAACCATGTGGAGTCGCCTCTGTGTCTATACTGCAACGAGGAAGAGGAGACGGCGGAGCATGTTTTGATTAACTGCTCCAGATTCCATAATGAGCGCAACCGGCTGGAGTGCCTTATTGAGCAACCACTAACACCTAGAGCAGTGGTAGCGGCGATGCTCGCAGACGGCGAAGCATGGACAGCGGGCCACACCATCATAATGGCCATTATGAAGAAGGTCAGGAGTGACGAGACAGCCAACCGGCAGTCACGCCAATGACCTTAAATGAGACGCCTAGTCTTAAATATAGTCATAAATATAATATCCAGGGTGTTCACTGAAGTCATGTACCAATATACAGTTCCAGTGAGCACATGTGCATAGCTAGGCATATATGGGAGTACAACTGGCAACTGTACATCCGGTTATACTTAGCTATGCACATAGTTTATTGTCATAATAGTTTTTTAATTATAGCTCTAGAAGTAGCCTTAATCTACTTAATCATAGTTAAGTTAATCCTAAGTATTCTTCAAAAAGCTTATTAAAATACATGACAAAAAAAAAAAAAAAAAAAAAAAAAAACACACACGCACACACACATATGCACAGCCACAGACAGACGCGCGCTTAAACGCACAGAGACAGACACTGAGGCAAGCCCACACACACATACGCGATAAGCTACAACAACAACAACAATGGCAAAAACTAATATGCTTTAATGGCTTAGAGTTTCAGCACTTTGAATGGCTGCCTCAACGCCTGTCCAACAGGACAACGTTATCCTTTCTGACCCTCGCACTCGTATCGCTACCATCTTCCCCGCCGCCAACGGAGGCGGGCACTCAAATGGATAACAGGCTGGCCAAAAACACAGTGCCTGCTCCTGCTTCTGGTCCTTGTTTCTCCTCCATTTTTAGTCCTCGCTTTTGCCCTCCCCGTCGACCACACCCTCCCCCGGCGACCCCCTTCACTCGGTTGGCTGCATATGTTTGGCTTGACTTGCGTCTGCTTAATGCGCAAAATATTGCGATGATCAATAACAATCGTTGGTGCAGACACACACACACACACACACACACAGACAAAATCACAGTAGCTGCCAACATGATATCCACACTGCTCTTTCCCCTCCCCCCCACCCATCCCCCCGCTCCGACGAGTTGTTATCATGTTTGGCGTCATTATTGTTGTAATTTATTAACGCACACAACATTTTTCGCTTACGCCTACGTCTACCCATGGCCTGTGTGTGTGTGTGTGTGTGTATGTATGTGTGTGTTTTTATCACCGCATGACTGAAGGCTGTGACAAATGATATACACACACACACACACAGACACATTTGTGCACATGTGTGCAGTTTTACTCTGCGCTCCTTTGATCTTTCAATTATGTTTTATGTTTGATTTATAATTGAATCTCAGAGCTGAGTGAGAGAAACAAAGGAAAAGCGCGGAAAAGCGCGGAAAATCGGGAAATTGTTTTGAGAAAAGCATTGGGAATAATAAAGAGCCTGAAAAGGCAGATTAAGTAGGAATATTAAAAGGATTCCCGTTCGTGATTTGAAAAGCTCTGATGATGGAATATTTAGCTTCCCCTAGGGAGTATTTTTATACTTCTGATTCCCTGCTATTTTGTAAGGATAATAAAGGAAAATTTGGAAAGTTAATCAGGAATTTGTTACCCACTCGAATTTGTATCTATAGTTTCAGTTAAGGTCCTTCGGGCTAGGGTTTATCTGTGACCTAAGTGATGAAAGCGAGATTCGTGCATTGAGTGTCCTTTAGAGCAGTTTCTCTAGTTTCTCCTTTCAATGAGGATGCATCCATTTGGTATCCTTGCTGATGTCTCCCATACATTCTTCTTCTTCTTCCCTTCTCTCACCAATCACCAATTCAATGGATCGAATCGCGTTTCCTCAAAGTGCAAAGTCTTCTACTTTCTTGCATTCGCCATTAATTCCGAATACCTGGCACATTCCTCCTTTCAGCCCCCCCTCCCCCCGCTGACTACTACCTGTCAATTGCAATGTTGCCACGTTGTGACTCACATGCAGATGCAACCTCTGCTACCGGAAGCTGCCACCAGTCATTCTGATAGGTGAACCCGCCAAGAGGATGCCACTGCGGCACTCGCCAAATTGCAGTACTTGATTGACTTTTACAGCACATTTATTTTTTGGGAAGCGTTGCAGCTGTAACGGTGACTGCTACTGTGACTGCTACAGTGACTGTGACTGCGACTGCTACTCTGAATGCTGCAGCCAACTTTTCAACGACTTTGGCCAAGTTTTAGAACTGAAAGTAATTCTTGGCAACTTCCGCAGACTTGAACGAAACCTCAGAGCTGCGTCTGTATGCGTGCATGTGTCCGTGTGTGTGTGTGTGTGTGTGTGTCTGCTCGGTAATTTAGTGAGGATTTCTTTGCTGCAGTTTTATCCTGGCAGCCTTTTGGTTAAGCCTAAAGCTCGCTTTACGTTCTATAAAATGTAATTTTATGTGATTTTTTTCCCCATTCCCTTTTCCCCTTTCCCATTTCCCCATTTCCCATTTCCCATTGTCGTGGCGGCTGGGAAACTTACAATTGCAAATTGATAAATAGATTTGCAGGCTGTGCCACACACGCTTGCAACACGTTCCGCCAATGCCGCACTAACACAATTTGCAGGCAACACTCAATGCTTGCCACGCTTCAACAATTTGTAGCGCCCACAAAACGATGTGTGGGCGTGTCTCTCTATATATCGATTTTGGTATAGGTGAGGATATGTATGTATGTATGTATGTGTGTGTGTGTGTGTGTGTGTGTGCCTGTGTGTGTATACCCTGTTGTTCGGAATGCTGCAAAGCCACAGCGAAATATTTTTACTCTAACGTTCGGATGAGTCTTATCCTGATTGTGTTGCTTGTTATCCTGGCATGACGTGCTTCCTGTCTATACACAGATATTTTTCTTTCTTTTTATATGTTGTATATATTTGATTTCGGTATATGTGCTCCTTGCAGGGTATCCTAGCCAGCATCACTTTGATCTGCAGCACTTCAAGTCTTATCCTTTAACTGCCGCCGTCTTTGATTTCGGAGTGCAGCTCCTCGTGGCTGAGTGACCCAATTTACGGCACTTTCGATTGGCTTGCCACACATGTGCCCTCCCATGAATGCCACACACACACACACACACACACACACATGGCACTCACACATGCATATGCAATTATACATGCACACATAACCGAAGCGCTAGATGCGACAATTTTTTATTGTCAGGAATTGCAACTGCGGCTTTGGCTTTGGCTTTGGCTTCGGGTTTGTACTCTGGTTCCGACTCTGGTTCCCACTCTGGTTCCCACTTTGGTTCCCATTCTAGTTCCAGTTGCAGCTTCGACCGCGACCTCGTTGCCACTGCTGATCCTGAGCTCAATTCGCCAGTTGCTTTTCAAGTTTTGCATGGCGCTTCCTTTGAGAGTTTTCAGGATTTTCAGGGTTTTTGGAGAGGAGCTTTTTTGGTCCTTTTATAAGTTGGAGCACATAAATCACGGGTGCATAGTTTTCGCTCGTTTATTCTAAACGCTGGTTACATGCACAATATCTCTCCCTCTTTGTGTGTGTGCAGCCTTCAGTACAAACTGACTCTCAAATTTATTGTTGTGCTTCAAGTGTCAAGTGCAGACATGAGGCATGAGGCGAACAAAGCTAAATTCCAATAGCTCGACCCAAGATCCTGGACACTGTGACCCCTGACTGCAATTACGTTCACTCATTATGCACCGTCCCTCATTAACCGCCACGTCAGGTGAAGGACACGAAGGACAGCTGCAAAAGTAACTGCTTGAAATAAATTCAACCTTGTGACACGTACGAATTGTTTATATATTTTGACAGACAGTTCTTCCTTTTGCAACATGTTTTCGTCATTTGCGTAAATTAATGTCCGGAAGGATCTGTGAAGGAGGTGAGGCTGCGAGTCGTGTTGAATGGGGAGCGGGGCAAGCGAAGGGCAGGGGACATGAGAGGCTAAAAGCTTTTTGACAGCCAAATTGCGGCCAGAAGACATTTGCAATTGAATTCCTATGCATATCCTTGTTTAAAAATAACTGCTCAAGGACATGGAAATTTGTTTGTTATGCAACCAGAGAAGGAGTTCAATTTATTCGGACAGTTTTCGTTCTTCCTGGCCTAAGTGCTTATTGAAGGACTTAACAGTGAGCGCAAGTAAATAAGTTATAGGTTAAAGGATCTGCCTTGCCATGATGTCCTTCCTTCTTTTTTATTCTATATATTTGTTTGCTTAGTTTGCCATTTAAATCAATGTCCTCGCAGCCATAGATTTGATTTAATGAACTTCAAAAATTATCGTTTACAGAAACACTTGAAGTGTAGTAACAAATCCTTATCTTTATAGTGTGTCCTTGCTTGCAAATTTTGGCCAGATTCCAACTTTAAGTGTAACCGAAACCTCGAACATATTATTCAAATTTGTCGTCCTTTTTCCTCTTCCCTTCCCACTTCCCTTCCAATTCCTGCGATTACAATCTACGATAAGCGCCACAATTTGTTTACCATTTGCCGAAGGCTTTACGTACACTCCCCCCACACACACACACACGCACTTCCAACTCCAACAACTTTTGTTTTTTATTTTTTTGTTTGTTTTTCTCTATTTTTATTTTTGTCCTTTTTTTGTATTTCTCCTCTAGTTTTGAGCTTTAACATTTTCGTTTCCGCTTTTGGCTCCATTTCGCTGTCGCATTTGCAGTTGTTGTGTTTCTCGTCCTTGTTTTTCCATTATTTACTCTCGCAATGTTTTTATAGTTTCTACGTGTATCTGTGTGTGTGTGTGTTGCTATTGTTGTTGTTGCTGCAGTTGTGTGCGTGTGCTATTTTCATGACGCTGACATAAATCTGTGATATATTGCCTTGCAGCTGTCGGGCCGATAAATTTTTTTCCACGGCTACCGCGGCGCTTAGTTTTATTTAGCGAAAGGCTTTTACTTTGGCCCACTTTAAGCCACAATGGGCGGGAACAGGAAACAGTGAAAACTCTTCCACTCTCCCACACTCCCACTCAGTCTTTTTCTGTATTGAAAGTCCTCATTTTCCAGTCAACAGTTGGCAGGATCAAATCAGAAAACTTGTCCAACAACTCGACTCTGATGACAAAAAGCCGCGACCTCCGCTGTCGCCGCCTCCGTTGGGCCTCCTCCATTAACTTCCCCCTTTCGTCGCAGCCTAACAAAAGTCATTACATAACAAGTGTTGGCCACATTCCCAACGGACACTTGAGCATAATTAATGCGATGCCCGCGGAATGGGCATCAGGATATCAGGACGAATGGGTGGGCGGGTCACGGGTATCGCGAGTGTCACGGGTGAGGCCTGAAACTCCGCAATTGTCGCTCCCAAATTAATTTGTATAAATTTACAAAAAAAAAAAGAAGAAGAATGAGGGAAAAAATGTAAATGAAAATGAAAGGCGGAAAATGTGGGCATTGGCAGGGCAAAACTTTCTCCCACGGGAAAATTCTGCATTCAAATGAAGTTTGAAGCGCGCCCTGAAAAGTAGGCAATTATTTTGTGGCGCATCAAATGCGGCAAAGTGCGGGCAATGGTTGGCTAAGGACAAGGATGGGATGATGATGATAGGTTGTTGGTAAGGTAGGAGGGGATGACACGAAGGTGATGTGAAGAGGTGGTATGTAAGACAGGTAATAGAGTGGGTGGCAGGAAATGAATAAAAAGGAAATTCAGGTTGAGTGGCCAAAGGTGACGGAGCGAGAAGCGGCATAAGTGGAGAAGCGCAACTTCGAGAGGCTGAGGGCAGGGCAGCTACAGACTGAATGTAATTGATGATAGCCGTAAAGGATGGGAAAGAAGATAGATAGTGCAGATGACTAGATGGATAAGAAATTGACGGAGTTGTGTCCTGGATGGATAAGATGAACCCAAAACATGGCAGCAATGGGAAAAATAATTCAAGTGCTGAAGACATGTAATTATTTTATTGTCCCTTCAAAGCGTTGGTTTTATTTTTACTCTTTATTTTTATTTAATTATTATTTAAACAATAATTAAAGGAATTCGAGCTGCTATATTTTTTTATATGGTTACACTTATATAAGGATAATCGCCTGGAGTAGCTAATAATGGAATGTGATGGATATAATTTAAGAGTGGGAAATGATTATAAATGTTCCCAGAGGGAAACTTTAAAGGATAGGCAAGTCATCAAGATATAAATATAAGGATATACCTTTAAGTAAACTGAATATAGAAATAAGTGAAAGAATAAATTTAATTTTAAAAAAAATATATTAATATCAGTAATGAAGGAATTGATCAAAGGATCAACTGAGCGCCCAAGCCGAACACAAGCGCCAAATACCAACATCATATTTGGAACAAATTTTAATACTTTTAATATATAATATTTTTATCATAATTTATTTTAATAATTTATTTTATTATTATGTATATTAAATTATTTATTTAATAATTATTTATTTATATTTTTCTAATTAATCTTAATATATTATTTTATCCTGCAAACTTGAACCTTCAATTTTTATTATATATTTTTTTAAAAATTTTTTTTTTTTTTATATTTAATATTTAATATTTTTGTTTTTGTCTTATATTTTTGTTATTTAAATTTATTAAACTTTTTTCTGCCTCTTAATCTCTAAATATCCCTAAACTTTGCCACTCCTGTGACTTGATCCTGTGACCCGAATGGCATCCGCTCTTAACCCAATTTCGCAGCATCTGCATTGAGCACCTGCCGCCTTTGGGCAAACTTTTTTCTATTTGTTCGCAATTATTTGCCACCTTAGCACCAGAAAAATAGGCAACAATAACAATAACAGCAGCAGCAACAACAATAACAACAACAATAACAACAACAATAACAACATAAAGCGCAACAACAACAATAACAAAAAATTTCCTCAGCTTAACAATTTTTTTCACGCTTTGCCTGGAACCAAAATAATAAATAAAACTTTTCAGATTTTCTTATTTTTTGTCGTTGTTGTTTTTTTTTTGTTGCTTTGTTTTTGTTGCTTTTTTTTATTGTTTGTTTTTTTTTTTTGTTTTTCGATTTTTGTGCCTGTTTCTGCTTCTCATTTGTTATTGTTACATTTTTAGATTTTTTCCTAGATTTTCCTTTTTGCTTTCCATTTTGTTTCTGCCGCCGTTTGTTGTGGCCAGCAAAAAGTTGAAGTTTATTTATTTTGGTGGGTAACGCGGATCTACGACGGCGATGGCGGCGGCGGTGGCGGTAACTGCGGCTGCGAATCCAGTGAAAGCCACCTGCACTTTTTCCTTCACGTGGCAACAACCACGGGCCACATTCAAGAGCAGTTAGTGGAAGTGGGACACAGAGAGATAAATACGTGGGGGGTGAAGGGTGAAGGGTGAAGCGGCGGAGGAGGAGGAGTTGGAGGGTAAATGGGTGGGCGGAAAGGTGTGGAAGTTATGGGTGGCTGACTGTAGGAGCGGGGTTGGGGTTGAGGGTGATGGAAAATTGCCTGTAAAGCGCAGAGAACTTTTCACAGTGTTTTTTGGTCAGGGTCTGCTTTCTGGTGGTTCATTTCAGTGTCCGAGCTGCAGGTATTTACATTTAAATGCTGCTTGTGGCACGCCATTGCGCCTATTGTTATGCAATGAAAGTTTTGTTTTCGCATTGTCCTGCCGGGCACAAGGACCAACAGTGTCCAGACGTATAGAGCCTAAGGCCTTTACGTAAATTCCCTTAACAATCTCTCTATCATCATGGCATCTCCAACGGGTGTACTTTACTCTCAAGCACACCCACACCCACACACACACACCCCCACACACACACATACAGTCATAGGCTGCCAGCTGTTGTGTGTGACCTTCTCTTTGGACTTTGGAGATGAGACATCCACGTTTTTATTATGTTATTGACTTCTAGCCACATTTTCACACCGAATAAATAAGAGGCTCGTCCTTGACGCCAGACACAAAGGAGAAGCAACCAAAATGAATGCGAAAAAAAAATGGAATAGAAAGCAAAATAAGAGAAATGAGAAAAACTTGCTTATAAAATCAGTGAGCCATAATTTGTTGTCACTGTTTGCGTTCCTCTTTTGGGGTTTTTCAAACGCTTTTTCCATAGTTTTGGCCCATCGAAAATTTCCAATAAGCCACGCAACGAAATTGCTTCTCAGCCCAGCCACGCACACACACACACACACACACAGCAGTATATATGTATGTGTATTTGTACAGTTGGGTCTATCTTTTTGTATTGTTTTGTTTGTGTAATGTCCTGACATAAATATAAATTTTTATATTTTCTTGTCTGGGTAAAAGCTTTTGGTCCTTTTGTCTCTACAGAGAAGAGTCTTGCTTTTACATACATACATACACACATACATACATACATACATACATGTATATATTTGTGTATGTATTTCTATATTTATGTAATTGTATATATGATACGTATGTGTGTGTGTGTGTGTGTGCTTGTACATTTTGCCGGCTTGCAAAGTGAAATTTATTAGAAACGCAAAATCTGTTTGTAGATTGTATACAAGATTTGATTATTTATGGTCAGCTGCTCGTCGTAGTTTTAGCCACGTTATTATATTTGGCTCAAACCGCTGCCACCAATACAGTTAAAGCCAAAGGAATCTCAGCAGAAGGGTTTGAGACACAAAGGCAGAGGTTCAATATTGGACAACGAAATTATAGCCATAGAACTCGATAAGGGCTTCGCTTTGTGTATATCCTTCAGGCAGGAGAGAAAGAGAGGGCAGCATGTCGTCAGGCAAGGGACATCAATTGTTTAATTTTCATCCTTAAAATTATAGATTCCCCAATACGAAATGTCAGCAAGAACAGGAGTTATCCTTTTATTTAAATAAATCCTTTGATTATATATTCTTTTTTTTATAATCAAATCATCTTCCGTTTCCTTGTATAAATAAAAGGATATTGGGCAATCGAGTGCTGCCTTAAATCTAAGTAAAATTAATTACTAAACTTTTGCCTAAAATAAAACCAGGACATGGAGTACATAAACTGTTGCCCAAGGACATCTCTTGTGTGACTTTGATATAGCTTCTTAAATAGTTCGTCCTTCGAAAGGCTTAAAGTTATAAATATCCCTTCTATATGCAAAACCGAAACTTATCCAGATAAAGTCCTTCCATGTTGAATCCTTTCTTCATCCACAAATGCCTAAATTATTAATGCATCGCATATCCTATTTGCTTGGCCCGAAGACGTTCAGCCTGCTGAATTGTTAAGCATTTAATTTCCCGCACATTTTCCCGCCGGTCCGTCCACTTACTTCAGATCTCCTCTGGCCCCAAACTAAATTAAGCTAGAGAATTTCCCAACGATGTTTAACTCAAGTTAAGCTAATTAACTTGAGGCACTTGCAAACAACATCAAAAACACAACAGCAAAGCAAATAATTCACAAGCAAATTTAGCCAAAGCCAAAACAAAAAAAAAGGCCAAAAAAAAAAGCCAAAAAAAAAGCCAGAAAAAAAAATAAAATAAAATTAAAACTTTCTCTTTCTCTACTTGCAGAGCTGGAACCAAAACTGAACTGAAACTGAACTGAAACTGAACTGAACTGAACTGAACTGAGCCGAACTCAGCTGAACTGAGCCAAAGAACTGGAGCGTAGCTCAGGAGTCAAAACTGCAGGTGAGTTGAGCAAACAACTCGACTTGTAATTAGCGTTTAAGAGCAAAGCGTTTTATACCCCAAGAGAAAGTGACTAGAAGTGGTGGTGGGAATGGGGAAAGAGTGATAGAGTGATAGAGAGGGATGAGGTGGGGGGAGGGGGCGGGGTAGCCAAACTATAAATGCTTAAATAAATAAATCATCAAAATTAAAAACCAAACTAACAAAATTTCTCAAAGCAAAAGTTTCAAAATAACAAAAATTGATGTGGCTTTTTTTTATTTAAATTCAAAATTTATTTTTCTTATTTATTTTTTTATTCATTTTTTTTTTTTGCATTCTTAATTTTTGCGGTTTTGAAAAGCTCACAGGGTCAGTTCAGGGAATAAACTGAATCCCCTCAATTCGCAGCTGTCACAACTGTTGCTCCCATCCAAAGGCTATATATGTATGTGTGTGTGTGTGTGTGTGTGTGTCTGCACATATTTATCCTATATCCTGTATATGTACACTGTGTATCTGCAGTGGGCGTCCTTCACAAACAGTTCAAAAGTTTCGCTGCCTCCGCTCTGCCTCCGCTCCCTCAAGCAAAACAAACTACCGACCGCCCGACCGCCCGACCGCAGAGAACAGTTAAAAGTAGAAAAACAACAGAAACCAAAACTGCTCTGGGTCATGGCCGACTGAAGGATACCCTAAGCATAAGTAAAAAAATAAATAATATATTTTTAAAAAATATTTAAATATTTCAACTCAAGTTTAACACCTTGAAAAATTGAGTGTCTTTTTGACCCCCTTTAACCCTCAGTAACTGAGCTCCTAGTAAGGCGTTGCGTTGAAAGTTTAATTCAATTTTTAAAATTTATATTTAAATATAAAATAAAAATATAATTTTACAAAAATTCGGCGACTTGGCATGGTAGTAGTTGAGGTGGAAATAAAAGCAATTCATTTCGGGCTCCCCTCAGCTCACCTCAGCCTCAACCTGTTGCTTGCGGCTGGCAGCCAGCATAGCCGTTCGGTTGGTGTCCCATTCATTTACAGGGTATGCATAAAACAACTTTGCCACAACAACCATTAAGGGGTTAAATAGATTTTTTCATTATTTTGCTTTAACTTTGTTGCTGTCGCAGCGCAGCGAAAAGTTTTCCGCTGAGTTTTCATTTTTATTTCGTGCGTCCGCAAATATTGACCGAATTAACAAAGGCGAGAGAGAGAAAAGTTTTACCGCAAACAAAGCGAGTAGCAAATGGTGGCAGCTTTCCCATTTTCCCAGCTTTCCAGTATCTGCAACACACCCACACACACACACACACACCCGCACACACACACTTGCCCATGAATGGGTTACTTGAGCTTAGATTTGGGATCTCAAAATGTCAACAGGATAACAATTATGAGTTCCAACTAACCTGGCTATTACCATCAGCCTAGGCACCGACCACGCCTACTGGCTACCATCTTGCCCATCTGGCCAACAGGTGAAACAAATTATCTAAATAAAGATTTGATCGCGAAATGTCCTTTGAAATAAAATGAAACTCGCAATAAACCTAAAAATACAATTTATTCCCCATGTGTGTGTGTGTGTGTGTGTGTGGGTGTCGGGGTGGCTGCTTTGGGAGGGTAGGGAAGGCGCTAAGTAAGTGGGTGGTAACTACAAAATGCGAACTTGTATTTGTATTTGGGAATGCGACGCACGTTTGGCCCCATTGCTACGTGTCTGGTGCAGGGAACAGGATCAGAGCAGCAGCAGCGGCGCAGGCCAATGGAATGTGGGCGTGTGGGTGGGCGTGACTGAGCTTGAAGGAGGGTAGAGTAAGAGGGAGAATTGTTAGGTGGTTAGGTGGTTGGTGGTTAGGAGCTTAGTGGCTACGATGGTGGTGGCCAGTGGACCAGTGGACCAGTGGACCAGTGGACCGGTGGACCAGTGGACCGCTGGACCAGTGGAACGGTGGACCGGTGGACCAGCGGACTGACCGCCACCACGCAACAAAACGTTAAGAGCAAAAAGTCAGGCAACTAAATCCTGTCGAAACCGTTTTAAACTACAAAAAGGATTTTCTGCTAAAAACGCAACTAAAGACGATGTGGCTGGGGGCGGGGATGGATGGGGGGCGTCCACACAGGATATATAGGACACAGCAGTAACAGAAGGTTACAACAAAAAAAAAAATAAAAATAAAAAAACGAAAAAAAAGCACAAATTCAATAGTCCTTTCATTTGCTGCTTGAGTCAAATCGAATTTTGGATGCGCTTCAAAAATACAAAAAAAAAGGAAACTGTAGAAAAAAGTTTGGATTCGGGGGAAAATGCGCTGGAAAATGGAAATGGAAATGGGCAATGAATAAAATTTTGGGCTTAGAGATGGAAATGTAAAATGGAAATCATAATTGAAAATTCAAATCATAGGAAAAGCGAAAGCCACACGAATAGAACTTTTCCTGGAAATGCAGACAAGGATGTGAAAAACTGTTGAATGTGAAAGGACTAAGAGGAAACCATTTTTGAAAATCTATAAATGAGTTTTCCATTTTTTTTTATGTCGATTCCCGGAAACAAATAGAAAAATATGAAAAAATGAGTTTCCTGGAAAATTGTGTGGAAAACAAAGAAATGTAAATCCTGGAAATATGTAAAATTTGATATGGGGGAGCTTCCTGGAAGCTCATTTGATCTGTCGTCTATGGCCGATGTAGGGCACAAATTAAGTTTCACACGTATCGAAGGCAGTCAAAGCCTCGAGCAGCGAGCAGGGGGAGGGGGGAAGGGGGGGGGGGGGAGAAGCGCTGAATGGAGGGGTGGGGGGTATGAGGCAAGTGAAGCCAAGTGAAGTTGCATGGCAAATAAGAACTTATATAGCGCTGAGTCAGCATTAAGTGCAGCGTGGCATGCAACATTGCTTGCATGCAATGTGGCTAACAGAGGCAACCACTGAAGCCCAATCCCCGACAGCGCAGCGCAGTGCAGTGCAGTGCAGCGTGCGACACACTCAACATCGTTCGCATCCACATCACATCCACAGCCGCACAGCCGCACCGCCGCACAGCCACATCCACCTCCTTATTGCACTCTTTCCCTATTGTCGCCCCGTCTGTTGTCCTGGCCAACATCCTTGCACTAGTTCTCGTCCTCGTCCTCGTTCTCGTCGCCGTCCCTGTCAATGACTGTCAACGGCAGACAAGCAGCAAAAGCGAACCACGACGTGGCATGCACTGACTTCTATATACGATTTCAGTCAAAGCGCGCCTAAGGAGGAAAGAGAGGCAGACTGAGGGAGAGAGAGGGAGAGGGAGAGGTAGGTGGAGCATTGGGAACACGCTCACCATCGGGTGACATTTCAATTTTCACACACACACACACACACACACACACACACGCACACACACACGCTCAGTGGTTGCACAGGAATTGAAAAGTGTGGCACCTTCAAGGCGGGGAATAAAAACAAACAAAAAAAAATGCTGAGGGGGAGGGGGGGTAGCAAAAAAATCAAGCGGAAATTAAACTCCAATAAAATGCATCTCACAAAATCCACAAAACCCCTCCACTCATGCTTGCCACACAGCCCCAACCCCGAGCCACCCCCGCGGCACCAATCATGAGGCATTCAACCGACAAGTTTGGCTTTAATTAGATCACTTGGCAGCGTCCAATGAAATTAATTTAAAAGCCACATTGCCAGGACGATTTCCATTGTCATTCGCAATTCCCCGAACTGTGCCATTGGCTCACTGCCCGCTCCCTGCTCCCCAGTTCCCCCGTCGTCCGTTGGCCATTGTCCGTTTTCCCATTGCTAATTAGCCACAGAAATTGGCCCGAAAATTGCAATGACATCAAATGGGCGTCGAGCTGTTGAATTAGTTAAGGCATGGCATACGGTTCAAGGTCCTTGCAGCAAGGTCACCGCAACAGGACGCACTCGAGTCGTACATTTTGACTCATAATTACTACAAGGACTTCTACGCCTATTATCCTTGTTACGGAATTACATATAAATTTCGTTACTTGCCAGTTAAGGATACGTAGAAAGTACGCACCATGTAAGGACGATTATAATGAGGTTTCATTTGCAGTGCAAATTTCTGGGAATACCTAAAATTATTTCTGATCCTTGCAGAGAATTTGGTTAAAAAGCTCCATGACATAAATAGTTGAATATACGAAAGGATCTGATGAGATCAGTTAACTTTTGGACAAAAATAAATAATTATTAAATTGCAAATTTAAGGACTCAAATGTATCTCATGCATGAGTCCTGAATTGCTTCTAGATGAAAAAATAGTTGCTGATGAATAGAGATCCTTTCTATCAGAGGGTATCCTTTGGCTCTTATACACCTTGCAGGCAGAGAAAATTTGTGTACCTTTTATATTCACGCTTGTTGACAGACCAAATAAATGGGCGTGGCTGAAAACTGTGTCAAGCTGCAAGTGCAACATAAAATAACAACAACAACAAAACCAGCAACAACAACAGCAACAACAACAACAACAACAACAGGACGAAAAACAAGAAGGAGAACAACGGGAAATGTGCAAAAATTTGTTAAAATTTTCAGAGGCTGCTGGCATTGTTGTGCGCCAGTCGTCCTGTAGTCCCGTTGTCCTGTTGCCTGTTTTAAATGGATCCTTTCCCCCATATGCCGCACATACAATATATTTTAATAAATTTTATTGTTTATGACATTTGGGTCAAGCGATTGCATTGCAATCGTTGCCTGCGCGTAAATTGCTTGCGAGGGTCAAAGGAAGCCAATGGAAGAGGCCCTCCGGGTCGGATAGGTGGAAGGGGGGTGGTAAAGGGTGAAAAGGGGGTAAAGGAGGAAAAGGGGGAAACGGGTGAAAAGGGATGCAAACAAGGGCATAAAGTGGTGGGGTAGGGGGTGTAGTTGTCGGTAGGGAGGGTTGGGGGGAGGGGCTCCTAGTGTGAATTGGGGCTGTGTTATTGATGGGGACATGGAAGCTACAACAAGAGGATTACACATGAGCGCAGAGGAAATTGAATGATGGAATTGGAACAGTTTTTATGTGTCTGAGGATCGATCGATCGTAAAGTCTTGTAAATGAATTGCCCAAGTCCTTAAAGGATAAGCGATATTTCCACGTCAGAAACTCAATGAGAAAGCTTAAAAATGAATGCTTAAAGCCGCCAGGATATTAGTGAATCTGAAGATTGCACCTCAAGCGCAATCCATCCTTTTTGATCCTCATTTATTCAAGGATAATAAAGCAGTGAAATATCTATAATTTTTCCAAGGCCATAAATGCGTCAAGTGTCCTGAAATTATATACTTTTTATATAGCTTTTATTTCATAAATGATAAATTCCCCATTAAAAGTCAGCTATAAAACAGGATTTTCAAGATAAAAGCAAGGATTGAGCGTTGCGATTAAAGTCCTTGAAAATAAGTTTATTCCTGTTTTCCTTATTCCGGGCACACGCCCACTTCATTCGCCTTGCTGCAGACGAAACCAATAAGCCAAGTTAACAGCCAAGCTGCAGTTGATGCTATCAGCTATCAGCTATCAGGTGGGTGGCGGGAGGCAGGTGACGGGGGGTGGAAGGTGGATAGCGGTAGGTGGGCTACTGGTGGCACTTGACTATGGGTTGGCTTCTTGTGGCGCCACCTGGCGGCGACAATATGCATGGCACTTATTGCCACTCCAGTTGACATGGGGGAGCACAGGCTAATGGCTCGACAAGGGGCGGGGCAAGGCTGAAACGTGATAGGTCCCACTCACCCCCGCACTCTTCGTCGTCTTCTTCATCTGCCTTCACCCATCACCCCTTCCCCTTCCCCTTCCCCTTCCCCTTCTTTCTGCTTTGGCCCACCCCCCCTCCTCCTTTGGCAAGGTGCATAGCAAAACAGCAGCTGCCACGGTACAAATTTTATTTGCTCAAGCGAAAGTTTAGCAGAAATGTTATTTTTTTTCCTATTTTTTTATGCTCCTGCGACTCCCTGTTGGAGTTTTCCGTGTCATGCCCCCTACCCCCTTGCCCCTGCCCTACCCCTGCTCCTGCCATAAGATGCATAAAAAGAGGCAAAAAATGTTACCATAAGTTGGCGTTGAGGTATGCGCCGTTTGGCCAAAAATCTGTGCAGTTGCAACTGAAACAGTCACAGTCATGCACATGGCTTCACACACACACTCACACACTCCCACACACACACACATACTCACAATGATACACATGTTGCATCTTGGAGTTGTTTTCATTGTCGCCGCAAGTTGCTTAAATTTTCCAGGTTTTGTCTGGCAAAGTAGTACAAAGAAGATATGATAAGGGACATGATAAGGGACATTATAAAGGACATTATAAAGGACATGATTATGGTCATGGCAAAGGACATGAAGAGCTAAAAATAGCATAAAGCAAACTTACTGCAAGTCCTGTAGCTGCTTATAGGATTCTTTCGCCTCATTTGTAGCCTTCGCTCAAGGCGTTCACTTTTCCGATCCTAAGCAACAGTGTCCTTACACACTTGGAAGCAACCCTCGCTGCACTTTGATCGCAGGATATCTCCAGCTCCAGCTCTTATCTCCGCCCAAACAAAAGTGTGTACAATCACTTTTCTCATTGTTGTGGTTGCTTTTGGGGCAACTCTAGGGATGCCGCCCAATGTCAGCTTGCGGGTACTCCAGCTCCAGGTGCCCGGTAGGTGGGTGAGTGTGAGTGTGTGAGTGAGTGTGTGAGTGGGTATAGGTATAGATATAGTAAATTGCATGTGTGTGTGTGTGTGTTTCCGGTTTGGTATGGCATGCGGTTGGGTGAGGTACGTGGTACGTGGTGTATGGTGTGTGGTGTGTGGCATGTGGTGTGTGGTGCATGGTATTTGGTGTGCAGGTTGTGTGGTGTGTGGTGTGTGTGTGAGGAGTGGAAAACGCATCATAGCCCTGGGAAAATGCTTAAAATTTATGCACTTGCGGGACTTTACATTGCACTCGGCTTGTGGCATTTGATGTATCCTTTTGTTTTTGGCTGCTCTGATTTATGCATTTGCTTGGATGCAATGTTTATATTAGATTTTGGCTAAGAATAAGTATGCAAATGGCTCCCAGCACCTGTGTGGCACCTGTGCACAGGTAGGGCGCACTGCACGCTGGATCCCCTCCTCCTCCCCCTCCTCCACCCTTCAACTCTCAGGTGTCAGAGTTGAATGTTGTTTACACAATGAATGACAAAATGTTGATTGTGATTGTCGTCGCTCCTCACTCACTCGCAGTGACTCACACACACATACAGACCGGGTCAAATGGCTGTCATTGTCCTGTCAAATGATTAGATGAACTTTGAGTCCTCAGTGTCAATCGAATCCGCATGCAAAGGAACTTCAGCCGAAGGCAAATTATTCTCACTTTTGTGGTGAAAAAAAAATGCTTACGATTTAAGAGGGAATTAAACATTATAAGCGTTATCCTTATCAAGGACTAAGTAGCACAGTTACGAAAATTAGCAAAATTCCCATGAAAATCAATTGAAATTTTATTCGTTTTCCCAGGGAACTTTAAGGCTTAACCCAAATCAAGGATATACATCAAGCTTCTATATATATCCCAGGGGAATTTTTGAGCTAATCTTTTGGTTTTTTTTTAAATCTGAAATACACACTTGACACAACAAAGGACACTTGACCTCTTAAAGTTGAAGCTCGAGGACATTTCAAATATTCTTTAAAAAATTTCCAATTCAAATGGAATTTCGTGTGGCGGCTTTGAACTTGTTGGACGTGGCGAGGCGTCTCCCTGTTTGCACTCAACTCCAAGTGGTTATCCATGTCAACGGGGACGTCGTCAGCAGGTCACCATCGCCATCAGCAGCGGCGGCAGCGGCAGTGGCAGAGGTTGGCGCTAGCGCATGCAAAGTCAAGTTGCGTTCAAAGGTCAACAACAACAACAACAACAACAACAGTTACTCGATGGTTGGGGACACTGAAAAAAGGTCAAGCAATTAGTAACGATCCGTTGGCCGCCGAGTGGAAAATCCGTCGTCTGTCAAAGTAGACAAACAGCTAGACAGAAGGAAAGCCAGATGGACGGATGGACAGATGGACGGATGGACAGATAGACAGATGGACAGATGGATAGACGGAAAGACAGACGGAAAGGCAGACGAGAAGACAGACGGAAAGGTAGAAGGGAAGGCAGGCAGACTGTAGAAGAGACAGACTGTAGAAGGGACAGACCGAAGGGCAGGTGGACAGCTAGACGGTTGTGGCAGCAACAAATGCTGATAAGATAACGGTAAAGGATATTGCAGCCTGGAATTCAGGATTGGCTTACATTTATGCAAATTTTCCCCATATGCATGTCTGAGCCTCAACTCATGTGAGAGCTGCTGTCAGACGCTTGAAGAGGCTTTTGTTATAACTTTTGGTCAGGCCAAAGGAAGAAGGCAGAAGACAGAAGGCAGAAGGAAGAAGGCAGAAGGGAGGGGGCAGACCGCAGAAGGGATAGGAGTGAATGGAGGAATGTCCGGTGGAAGGGGCTGTGTGGGGGTTTTCCAAGCAGTTAACTTTCACAATTTAAATTACTGAACTAAATTGCTAAACTAATGCAAATTCCTAGGACCCAACATCCGCGGGTGCCCGCATCCTAGAAAATGTACCTGTGAGAACTCCTTCACACAGACACAGACACAGACAAACGGCTTTCAACATTTTTCCCTCTGTCGCATCTTTTTCCGCATATGAAATTTAATTGCGTATTCGCCGTGTTGGCTGCACTTAGAGAAATATACATATAAATATATGTACATATGTATGAGTGTGTTTGCGTGTGTTTGTGGGTGTGTGTGTGTGTGTGTCAATGTGTGTGTGTGAATGTGGGTGTGTGTGTTTTGGAGTTTATGTGTGTGCAGACATCTACGTTAGACTAATGAGCGATGAGACACTCTGACATACAAACACTTACAGACACTCACACACACACTTACACACACACACGGTCACACACACACACTCTCACACACACACTCGCATATATATAAATACAGTAAAAGCGCCCACATGAAAACAGTTATGGGAATCACAAACTGCCTGCCACATGTTCCACACTTGACTGACTTTCCTCTGCTTTGCTCGCCAGGATAACTCTTCGGAATGGAGCGTATTGGCTAAGTCATAAGAAAAGTCACTTAAATTAAACTCGTCAAAGGATAAGGATTAGTGTCCATATAAGTAGTCGATTTGAGGAGTCCTTCAGTTGGCTTTAGTCATATTTATAAATATTTTTCCAACTTCAGTTCTAAGCGCGACTTCGAATGGCTTCTAATCCTTTGCCAGATGAGCGCAAATCTTAATCCTGTGCCCAAGACATCCTTAAATCCTGAATCTTAACCCAGAAAAGTTGTACATTTGCTTCAATTTGTTTGCTCGGTGCATAAATGAATAAATTTGGCTTCTTTCACATCCATAAAATGATCATTTATATGAAACACTTTTCATAATTTTCTTTGAGCTCTTCACTTGATGCCAATTTCCAACGCTAGGTGGCGCAACGCTCCAACACTTGCCAGAATATTATTTCCCCACCATGGGGATCACATTTTTTGTTTTTACTTTCTTTCTGTTTCATTCAAAAAAAAAAAAAATGAAAAAAGTTTTATTTTTTTTATTTTTATTATTTTTTTTCTTTTTATTTTTTTTTACGCTCTCAAATTACTTTGGACATTAAATGCAGCGCATCTCACAGTCGAGCACCCTTCAGTCCCACACTTCAAGTCCCTCTCTAGTTACATATTCATTGCGCTCTGAGCTCTGAGCCCTCCACCCCCCGCTCTCCGCCCGCTGCGCGCTGTGGCCCCCTTTTATTTTAGGCTACATTTTATTTTCATTTTACTTTTGGCACACGGAACTATTTTGTTGTTGTTGTTGTTGTTGTTGTTGTTGCTGCAGTTAATGTAATATAACCATCATCAGAGGTTCCAAGTTTCACCATGGACAGCACGAAGGATATTCCGCGAGACGAATCAATTTCCAGTAAAAAAAAAAAAATGAGATTGTATTCGAAAGTCATACGTCCTTTGAAACTGTTCCAATGAAACTTGTGCAACGCTTAACAGTTTCAGCCTCTGTTAACTTGTATATCAGATAACAGAATTATGTTAAGGCGAAAAGTTAACTCCAGAACCTTTAAATTTGTGCAATATTATTTGCCACTTTTCGACCATCGTACAGAGTGCCTGAGCCCACTGTGCGGACTGGGTCTCCTTTAATGGCTTGGCGCCGTAAGATATGCTACACTTTTGCGCCGTCGTGACTTGCACGAAAATGAAATGATTTGTATTCGCGAGAAAATAAATTATGTGCAAGTATTTTAAATACGAGTTCTGACTTTTTTTCAAAATGAGAACGCAATTTTTCACAAGCTCAGCTCCAACGTCCAACATCAAGTGAGGGGGGCGCAAAAGGGAGAGGATTGGATGGGGATGGGCAGGGGTGGAGAGGAGAGAGGTAACGTACCAAGACGTTGTCTCCAGCCTCGACATAATGAAAATGTCGAAGTGAAAGTAGTAAAATTTACATAATCTATGCGCACGAAAATAAATGAGAAAAATCACAAAAACCAGGAAAAGGAACAGGAGGCTAAAGTAGGAAGTGGGAAGTGGGTGGGGGAGTGGGGGGCGATAAAAGGAAGACCTGCCAACAAAAAGATAAACATTTGATTAAGCGCATTAGACTGATATCAAAGTAAGTGGAAGGGAGCATTGGAGAGCGTAGGCCAGGGGGGTGTAGGGGGTGTAGGGGATGAAGGGGGGAGAGAGGATGAAGTACTCTGCACGTAAGTGTATGAGTGCCTGAACAAAGGGGTAGCTGGGGCGTGAGAGGATATAGAAAGCAAGGTGTGTGGTGTGTGGGATGTGGTGCGTGGGATGTGGGAAGTTGAGCTGCAGGTATTGCAGGTAATGGGCGTGGCAGTGACTGTTGATAGTTGAACGGAGAATAACCTCTGAAAGCGAGCGAAAACTTTATTAGATGTGAAAAATATTAACATAGAGAAAAGTTACTCAAGGAGTGAAAGGTGCGAGGGTCGGGAATTGTTTGCCAACTTTGGGGGTGGAAAACGAACTCCATCGGATTGAAAGGACGAGTGATGAAGATGCTAAGGGAAAATTAAAACACATTTAACATTCCGTTTTATAGTTTGCACTTGCCCCATCAGAGCCAAGAGAAGCTATAAAAAAAAATCTAATGCAAAAGTTATAAAAATAACACAGGAGCTGAGAAAGTAATCAATGAATGAGCTTTAATTAGACTTTAACAGATGCAATTAACTATTATTTGCTTTCATAAAGTTCACGTGTGTGTGTGTGTGTGTGTGTGTGTGCGTCAGACTCTACACAGAATCCCACTTGCTGTGCACTTGCCAACAGAGCAAAGAGTTAAGCATGATTTCAGTCAAGTCAAGTTGCTACTTATATTTTTATATATTCAGCCATATATACACACACACACACATACACACACATATACACATGCATGAATATATGCACATGTATTTAAGCTTTCATGCAACTGACATCGCATGACTCGAGCAGCTATTTAGAAATCTTACAAAAGCTCCGCTGATCGGCGCTTACCCATTTATATATGTATGTATATGTATACACACACACACACACAGAAGCTACACTAATACAAACGTAGCTCTATTATGAGCTATTCTCAATGGAGCTCACTTTATCGGCACGTACGCCAATTGTCTGTTGCCATAAACTATTTCTATCTCGCTCGTGGCCGGAGCATAGAAGTGGAGGAGCTGAGATAAGCTCAATAAAACTGTCGCCTTGGCACTTGACAAATACATTTGCATACAGCCGCTTGTTCTCGGGCTAGCCGTCCCTCTCACTCATCCGGCTCTGAGTCGGAGTCTGAGTCTGAATCTGGGGCTGAGTCTGGTCTGAACTTTAACAAAGCAAAAAAGTGCAACTTCAGCGTAAATAAAGTGTTTGCCAGAATTGTTCTGACTCGCTTTTAGTCGCTCTCTTGCTCTTTGATTCTCTTTTTATTTTCTGTGCATTTCAATGTGTAAAATATTCATTTATATATTTTGGCATATGTACATGTGTGTGTGTGTGCGTGTGTGTGTGTACATCAGTTGACAGCATATGAAAGGAATATGCGAACGTCATCGGCATTACGCACACTATCAGCGGCAAGAGGAAGAGAGAGAAAGTACAATAAAAATGAGACAGGCGAGAAACAAGCCCCTCAACTCTGATCTGATGCTTAAATTGCTTTAACCTCAGAGCAGCTGACAGGTCACAGGTTCCAGGTCACAGGCTGAAGCTGAAATTTTGTTGTGACTCCTCTTCAGCTGGCGTTTTGTTTGTTTTCAAAATTTCTGATGTCCTGTGCAGTGTCTCGAACAGCATTAGCCAAAAAGCTGAACACTGTTCGTGCGTTTAGGCTCTCAAAGAGAAATCCAAAACATCAGAGGCAGACCCCACAAATTAGAGAGTGAGAGAGAGAGAGAGAGAGGTAGAGATAGTGATAGACAGAGAGAACAGAGCGGCAGGACTTGATGGAGAAGGATACAACAAACATCATTTAATATTCTCTTTCTGTAGCATTTATTTAAAATTTATGCTGATGTCTCTTCTCTCTCGACTCTGCCGCTCTGCCCGCAAAAGATACAACCACACACACACACACACTGACACACTTTCGACCGCATACACACATACACACACTCAGGGACATACTGTGTGAGACACATGTATGTAAATGTATTTACTCGGTTGCCATTTTGACGCAGTCGCTCACAATATGCTACATTTCCATAAATATTTTACAAAATTTACATAAAACGTTGTAACGTCTTGGCCTGTCTTCGTCTGGCTCCTCTCTGCAATGTGAAGAAAAGAATTTAATTCATGACGACAAAAGTCGATTTTCTAAATCCACAAAACATATGGTACAACAATTGTACACATACATATGTAAATATGAAACGCGAATGGGCATGAAGATGTGAGTGGAAACGGGAATGAGAGTGGTGAGTGGAGAGTGGAGAGTGGGGAGTGAGGAGTGGGAAGTGGGGAGTTGGAAGTGGTGAGTGGGGAATGGGAATGTAATGCAAACCATGTTTCTCGTTATGTATGTTGATGCGCGTACATACCTATGAATGTTCATACATTCATCTACATATACATACATACATATATATATGTATATATATGTATATATATATATATGTGTGTATGAGCATTGTTGTTGTTGCTGTCTTCTTCTGTCTTAATATCATCTCTTTCCAAGCACATTTACGCGTGGCAAAAATTGCGGCGCGCTGAGCCGCATGAAATTGCATTAAAACCTAATGAGCTTGAAATAAAAGACAATTTGCCTTTGAATTGAATATTTTTGTCTTTGTTTTTTATATTTTTGTACATTTTTGTCTTGCGGCGCAACGCTAAACCTTCAAAATTTATAATTTGCACCAAAAATAAAACAACATCAAGAAAATGTTCACTCGAAGGCGGCAAATGAAAGGAATATCATCATTCACGCCGCAAAGCTCCGATTTTCTCTCCCTCTCTCTCTCTCTCTCTCTCAATACGTTAATCGATAACGCGATGTTGGGAACTGGAAGAGAATTCGATATGCAAGCGAAAAGTTAACTGTGCATTTCGCGCACAGTTTTGTTTGAAGCTGTAACTTTGTTGTTTTCATTTGCAGTAATTTAAATAAGTGCTTCACCTTAACAAAATCATCCTGAACTGCAGTTGCTTTAATTGAATTCAATGCTTGGCAAGGAATTTAAATAATACGAACGCTGCCTCTGAAAATTGCGTTGAGTACAAACCATGGCTCTGTCTATTCGCGTTTCCATTCCCCTGCCCCAGCCCCTGCCCCTGTCATTTCCGTTCTCAGTCTCAGTCTCGGTCTCAGCCGGCAATTAAAGCGCACCAAACATAACGATAACAATTGCAAAGCAAACACTGAACACAAGCCATTAGATTTCCCTAATGTTCACACCAATTTTACGCTCAATTTGAATTAGCCACCGCACAAACTATGCACCCCCGCCGCCAACCATCGCCAACCATCGCCAACCACCGCCGACCACTACCCGCCGCCGCGACCACAAGAAAACACAAACTGCGCACTCATCTAAGCAGCGATCGCCTATGAGCGAAGCGGGCAGTTCGGGAACCACAGAAGCTTGCATTTTTGGCAATTCCGTTTTGAATATTGCGGTAAGCACGACGGTGTTCGGTGTGTGTGTGTGTGTAAAGTGAGTGCAACTGTGTGCAAACCTCACCCGCAGTGCACTTGGGAATTTGTTAACAGTTAATGGAATATGCCCACTCTGACCCAATGAGCTCAGATGCGTTCGGCAGTACAGTTAACTCAATATATTTTGCATTCGTAGTTTTCATCTCATGCCGAGATATTTATGGGCGTCGGGCTTATCACCCACTGCTGATTTGTCTGCTTCTTCTATTTCTTATTTTTTCTCTGTTTTATCTACTTCTTCAGTTTCGCTTGCTGAAGGCACAAGATTGCGAGTTGCGTGTGAGATGCTCTGCAGCGTGACGTCACAGCTAACAGGCAATCTGTTTTGATTGCGCTGCAGTTTTAAATGAACATAAATGGGCTGATGCGAAATGGGCGTGTCTATGGCAGCTGCTATCGTTGGCTGGCGGTGAATTGTTGTCAAGTTTTGTAACCTCATCAATCGTTTACTTTATGGCTTCGCATTGAACTCAACTAACTTGTTTGTAACAAATGCATATGCCACACACACACACACACACACACACACGCAACACATACACTCCATTCAGACCTATTTGTTTGTGTATTGTAAGAATAGACAATCTCATCAGGCCTCTGAGCAGCCAAAGGTTTAGTTTCTCCAGTTTTTCTGCACCTTCTGGGCTCACTCTTGCAAATGTTGCCGTCTCCCTCGCACTTGCACATTGTCTGTCTGACCGAAGACGAAGGCGACTCAAATCTGGCCATAGAAAGTAATCTTAATGGCTTTTTTGTAGCTGCTGCCAGCCCTGCCAACTGAGTGCAAAGAGGCAACAAAATAAAAAACCCAACAGGCAGGCAGCCCATGAAAATTGCAAAATGCATTCAGCGTCGTTGGGGCCAACGCATAAATTGTACCCTCATCGTCACCCCCCTTCCTACCAAACCAACCTCCCCCAACCCTGCACACCCATGGTCATGGCTATCGTATGTGCGGGTGGTCGGGCGCCTGGAGCGAGAAGTTGGGTTGGTGTCTGAATGGTGTGTGGTTGGTATCAGGAGGGGGGCTGTGCGAGGGGTGGGCGGGTGGTTTAAGTTGTCTGCGGATTTGAATAGCCAATTTGTTTGGCATTGTTTGCACAGATACTTTGCCCAGGATGATGATGGGTCTAGCACCATGGCAAAGCCTTTGGAGTTGCAAAATGGTAAAGTGGGCGGGGCGGGCGGCTGCAGTAGCTGCAGCAACGGCTCCTCCATTTGCATTTCTAAGATAAAATGCAAATATTTCAATTTGTAACTTAAGCAAATTGCCTCAATGAGTGCAGCTGTCAGTCAGCCGAAGCGAAGGCGGAGGCTCAACTCCAATCGCAGAGGCTGTGGGCCAGAACCGAGAGCCAAGAACCGGGAACTAAGCACCAGGAACAGAGAACTGGGAACCGAGAACCGAGAACTGAGAACTGAGAGCCATAAGCTGAGAACTGCAAACCGAAAGCCCTGAGCTCCGCTACCAACGCATCCTTGTTACCTTTGAATTCGATGAGTCCTTTTTGTTTCTTCCATTGTTGCCATTGTTACTGTTGTTGTTGCTGTTGTTGCCTCCATCCGTTGCACACTCAGGCGTATCGAATATGTATACTTTATAAGCCGAAACAATATTTAGGGCTGATTGCCCTTTGTAATTGGCCCTAACTTTTGGCAATATTTCGAAGAATATCCTTCGAATTGTTTGTCCATTTACCGAAGCGGCAATTAGCAAAAGCAACAAAAATCAAAAACTTGCATTTGTTTTTTCTGTTGCATCCAACGGAACTCTGGACATATAAACAAATGTTGGATAAATTGTGAGGCGTGTTTACAGGATTGGAAAATTGCTTCGGATTTGTCAACAGAGATGAAAATTTGTAATATTTTTACTGTCCTGAATCCTTGTTGGTTCAAATGACTTGGAAATTGATAGCAATTGATGGAAATTTAAAGAAATTGATGGAAATTGATAGAAATTGATGGAAAAATGCTTAAAAATGAATTATAAATTTTCCCAAAGATTTTTCAAGAAATGATTTACAGTTAAAATTTATAAGGAGAAAAACTATTGGAAAATTAAGAATAATTTTCCGAGACTTAACTTTTTCTGCATTTGTGGAAAATCTGCGCTTTCCAAATTGACCCATAAATTCGCGTAATTATCCAAATTTGAGTTTCTGCTATCGGGAAAACTTGAAGTTTTCCTCGTTGTGTTCACATGGAAAACTTTCCAAAACCTCGCCAAGTGCCAATCGAAGTTTTCCGCAGTCAGGCGGCAACTTTGTATTTTCAGGACTCTGGATAAACTTTCCATTTCCATTTTCATTTTCATTTCCATCGATACACGCAGAATGTTTATTCTTATCTTCAATTGTTAACTCAATGAAATTACTTTTGAGTGATGGTGGGTGGTGGGGGGTGGGGGAGAAAGGAAGGAAAGAGAGAGGAGGGGGGTAAATACTTGCTGTGGTTTATTAGCCCAATAAAACTGAAATCCTTTTCCCGTTCAACATCTTCCATCAACAGACCTCAGACACCTCTTTCAACGCCCTCTTGCCATCTATTCTCTCTTTCTTCCCTTCCTCTTCTCCCCTTCTTCTCCTCTTCTTCTTCCTTTTCATCTCATTCTAGTCAATCACTTTGTCCTAATTGCAAGAACAACTGTTTGCAACAAGTATGTGTAAATAGCGCGCAGCATGTTAAGTATTTGGGAACAGACTTCAATGCCGGCAACTGCAATGGCAGCAACAACAACAACAAAATAATATAAGTAACAACAACAACAACCACAACATATATATAACAAACAACCTGAGAACAAGAAGAGCCTAACCAAACAAGCACCCAACAAGTTTGTGAACAGCGCCTTGTGAGCGCCATTGGAATACCCTAACTTATGCCTAGGCTCGGGGTGTATTAATTTCCATATGAAGTATGCGACCTTTGACCTTATAGCGCGTTTAATTAGGTTGAAAGCAAAACTCATTTACTTGGCCTATAAAAGTCACACACTTGAAAACAGTCGAGTTTTGTTGGAGGGATAGATGAACGGATGGCTGTTTGATGTTGAGTCAGTTATTAATTAAAAATAATTAATTATTTAATGTATATCACTTAAAGCTTGATATATTATTAATACATATTTAAGGAGCTTTCCCAATGCAACTTAATTTGATTTATTAATTATTTATTCATATTTGTGGATGGGCTTTCAATTCTCCAATTATTTCTGCTCTTAAAAATAAAATAAAATAAAAAAAATAAATAAATAAATAAATAAATAAAATAAAAATATAAAAAAAAAATTAGTAACAAAAATTATTTTTTTTTATATATTTTTATATTTAATTTTATTATTTATTTATATTTTATTCCATACCCTTAAAACTAAATTAGTTAAAAAAGCAACAAAAAGTTTTTACTTCAAAATCTTCTTTAAATATTTTTTTAAATTATTAAAAATTTATTTTTTATATAATAATTAATTAAATTGTTATTAATTTAAGTTAAATAAATATTTTAGCTGTGAACTTCATTTTAAATATTCACTAAGTTAGAGTAAAACGAAGTCGAGTTCATTTCCAAGGGCGATTTTCGTTTGCTTCAACCATCAAAGTTTTTACTTCTGTAATTTCCCACTCGCTGCATGCGTTGTCTCCCTCGCTCTTTCACCCACTTGTGGCCTCCTTCACTCACTCCACTCTCTCCCCTCACTCCACTCTCTTCATCCTCTTCACCCGCTGCTGTCTTTCTGCTTTGAGCCGCTGTCCAAGTGTCTTTGAGCGGTTGCTACTGTTGCGTCTGTCAGTCAAAATGTCATTATTGTTGTTATTGTTATTGTGTGGCTGTTGTTGTTGTTGTGGTTGTTGTTGTTGCCGATGTTGCAACTGCCTTTGCTGCTGCTGTTGCCGCTGCAGCCACCGTCGCCATTGCTGCTGCTGCTGCTGCTGCCACTGCTTGTGTTTCTGTTGATGCCACTGTTGGTTTTCTTGTACAAGCTCGTGTTATTTGAACTAAAACTGTGCACACACGCACACCCTTACACTCACACTCACACACACACTCACACTCACACATACCCACACCCACACACACGCATTTGTCTATGTGGCTAGGCATGTACTGAATGGCAATGTTGAAGCGTGTTTGGCCTGTGGGATGGGTGCGAAGTGGGGGGTTTGGGATGAAGGGTGTGGGATGGGGGGTGGGGCTGTGGGGGGAAGGTCCTGACACTCTTGTTTGCTAAACAATGCAATGTATGTCAAGGCGAAATATGTTCATTCAACTCAAAACAACGAGAGCATCAATAATGCAACACGATGGGACGATTTTTCTTGCCTATGCATGTGTGTGTGTGTGTGTGAGTGTGTGTGTGTGTGAGTGTGCGGGTGCGAGTGTATGCGTTTACATGGGTGTTTTAAGAAGGATGTGCTCTGTTTGTTGATTACATAAATGCAATTGAAAGGCACTTGCAGGGAATCGCAATTGAAATTCTGTGCGGCACAGGCAAAAGGGTTTTGTCGAAGGCTTAAGGATCACAAGGAGAGGGGGGGTTTGGGGGGAGGAAGTAAGGATGAGATGTAGAGAGGAGTGAGGGAGCGGAGACCTGGGTAGTTGGATGATAGTTGAAGCACAGTACAGATGTCCTTGAACTGAAGTGTTGAAGCGTTTTGATTGATGATCTGCAAAGAAAGTTTTTCAGGCAGAGGCAAATTTTCCTCGCCCAAAGCTGAGTGAAAATTGTTTTCGGTTCAAGCTTTAATCAGAATTTCATTTGTTTGACTTAAGGTCAAGGATGCTTCAATGAAAAGATATATTAATTATTTATTAAATTTTAATAATTTTACTCAATTTATTTTTGAGTATTTTTTTTTTTGATCTGTAGTATTTTTTTTTATTACCTCTCAACATTTGCCGCTTGAGATCAATGCAAGTTTTAATATAAGAAAATTCATATAATTCATATAGCATTTCCCATTTTCCATTTTCCATTTTCTTTTATTGCGACTCATATCATCGCTTTATTTCCATCTTTAATCTGAGCTCCCATTATTATGTACATATCTTTTACTTGGTCCTCATTCAGTCGTGGGTCTCACTGTCATCCTTCTCAATCGATAATGTTAATGTCCCTTCAATCCTTCAAGGATTTTCATCGTCAAATGACACGCAGTTTTTCGCTTCATACACATTCAACTTCATTGTTTTTTTTTCCCAGTGTAAATCATTGTCATTCTTAAACTCTCAAGTGCAAAGGACCTAAGGACTTTTTTAACTTAAAATACTTTACTTTTCTAAGAGTTTGAGTCTCACTCTCACCCTTCCCATCTCCCCTCCCATCACTCATTCTCTCTTGCTCTCCCTCTCTCTCTCTCTCTCTCTCTCTCTCTCTATCTGTCTCTCTCTCTCTCTTGCTCTCCCTCTCTCTCTCTCTCACTCTCTCTCTATCTGTCTTGCTTACCTTTTCTTCTGCTGCAACTCATGTCATGCATATCGAAATTTAAGTGCAGTCAAAAAAAGAAAAAAATAAAAAAAGAAAAAAAATAAAAGTGTAGAAAAAATTGAAACAACTTTGGAAAATTTTCATATTTATAATTACGGGCTTTTCTTCTGCTTCGCATCTCTTCGACAACAAAGCAGGAAAATGCAATTGAAGTTTTCCTTTTGGATTGCATCTTCCGGCAAAAATTGCATAACAACTGCCATTAAAAGGCAGACAAGCAAATTAAAACTCATGGCAACAAAAAGAGTCCAAAATAAAATATGCGGGAATACCCATAACAAGAGTAGAGCCAACGTCAGCGGCAGAGGCGCAGGCAGAGGCTGAGGCAGCAGAAGGGAAAGTGAAGAAAAAAGTAGCGGAACGGACAGCACAAAAGTTATAAACTTTGTTTAAAAAACAATTACAAGCTGCAAAGAAGCAACAACAACAACAACAAAAGCAACAACAAAAGCAACAACAATAAATCGCGGCAACAACAAAAACAAAGCTTGAGGAAAATATTAAAAAATATAAAGTTTACAGTCAATAAAAGCGCTGAAGGCCAATGCGGGAATACCCTTTATGACAAAAGGCGGAATAATACTAAAAAGAGAGCAACAAAAGGGAGAAAGAGAAAGGGGTGTGGGAGTGGGGAGGGTAGGGTCCTGGGTGCAGGACTCGCATAGGCACTAAACGGCCACTTAAACGTTAACTTGATTTAGCACCTCGTAACGAACATGGGAATCCCACAAACCAAACAAACCAAACAAACCAAATAAACGGGGAAACAAAAACAAACACAAATCCTGGGGAACGCTGAGGGGTGAGGGGTGAGGGGGAACGGGGCGACGCTTCGAAACTGGGGATTTTAGGCGTTGGCGCTATAAAAGGAGATCAACGGCGAGTGCAATAAAAAGCGAGATATACGAGAAGGGAAATGAACGTGGGAATCGCAATGCTCAGCTCGCAAAATGAACAGCAAATCATACAAAAGAGAGAGGGAAAAAGGAGAGGGAGAGAAAGAGAGAGAGAGAGAGGGAGAGAGAGAGAGGGGGAAGGTGTACTGCCTCTGATAATTGTCAAAAGGAGACTCAATTGTTTCTTGAGTGTTTACTTGATGTTCGTTTATGCATCTTTTATCGGGCGTTTCGAGGCTGGGAAGATGTCCGCTGTAGACAAGTCAATTTTCATCATGATATCTTCATAAATTAATTAAAAAATTATATGATACAGATAATTATTTATTCATATTAAAAAAATAGATATAAAATAAATAGATATATATAAAAAAATATTTAAAGCTTGATGAAAACTTACAATTTCCCCTAAAAAACAATCGAAAAATATTGCAATTATTTTAAATAATAATAAATAATAATAGATAAAAAATAAATTAAAAATATATATAAAACTAAAACTAAACACACCATAATATATTTTTAAATAGATGTAAATCTATTAGCTATAAAATAATTATAGCAAATAATTATAGCAACAAAAAGATATATTTAAATATTCATTCGACTTTTCAAATTTCGCTTGAAATTAAAAAAAATATATATAACATAAAATAATAACAAATTTTAATAATAAAAAAAATTAAATATAAACAAAATTAATTTCTTAAAAAAAAAAATTAAAAATATTTAAAGCTTGGTATGGAATTTGCTCAAGATTTTATAGAAAACTTCGTTTAAAAAAAGAGATAAATATTTAAAGTATTTTTAAAAATAATAGAAAATAAAAAAAAATATTAAATAAAAATAAAAACATATCATAATATATTTTTATATGTTGAGTAATTACCATAAAATAAATATAGTAAATAAATATAAAAATATTCATTCAAATATTCATTCGACCTTTTTAAACTTAGCTTAGAAAAATAAAAAAAAAGTAGAGCATATAATAAAAATAAATAATAATAATAATAAATAAATATAAACATATAAATTTATATAAGTATAAACTATCTAATTAGTAACTAACTAATTATAATCTACAGAATGAACTCATTTTACTTATAACAATAGTTAAAAACAATAAGTAATTAGTTTTTAATCATGGAAAAGAGAATTCCCTCAGCGGATACCTTTGTAAATGATGATGTCCTTTTTAGTCCATCTCCTAGCTGTTGGGGGGGGCAGGGAAAAAAAGGAGTTTTAGAAAACTCATTAAAACTGAATACAAATTTGCACCTTGAGAAAAGTTTCTGCTGAATGAAGATTATAATTAGAACGTTGCAAGGATAATAATAAGTAAGGGAGATGGAGTCCTGCATTTGAATGCCAGTGGGCTGAGTGCAAATGAATATCATTTAGGTATTCATAATATTCATTTGCATTTTCGAGTGATTAATATTTCTAAATGAATAATTGCACGAATCGCAAGTTTTTGGAACGACGTTGTCATAACTTTTGGTACAAGTTTATCTTTAACTTATGGCAACTGCTGAGAAAAGCGTTTAAGGACAGGCGCATAAAAGGGAACTCCCAAAACGGAAAAAAAAATGATGGAAAACTTTGGACTCTCGACTTGCACACACACACGACGCAGGCAGTTGGAGACATTCAAGGCAATGGCCTGACAAGCCACAAGGGCTTCTAAATTGTGGGCGGGACGGGGGCAGGAGCGTGGCAGAGACAGGGCAGAGGTGGGGGACTGGAGGTTGAAGGGTCCAAAAGAAATAATGTCCTGCGGCCGCGCTGGGAAATGAAAACTTCTTTGAATGCAACAGACGAATGGAAAGTTTCATTTCATGTCTTTCTTCAATGTTTATACCCTACAAAAAGATGTGTGTGTGTGTGTGTGTGTGTGTGAGTGTGTGTGTGTATATATCGAAAAATTTGCATTGCTTTTGAATATTGATATGTAACCAGGATACCATGGATATGCAGGGCATCAATCAGAGACATCAGTCGGATTAAGGCTTGTGGAGCAACTGAAAAAGTTAAAAGAACTAGTTCACTTCGAAGCAAGAGTCCTGGATCTGTGGAAGTAGAAAAAGGATATTTCCAAGTCGTCTACTCCAAGGACTGAGATGTGTTGAGTGAGTTTTGGCATGAGTCGGCGAAAGTTACGCGAAACGCTTGCAGCTGATGAGTGGCGTGTCAGACAGCAGGAGGAAGCTATGGGGAGCTGGGAGCCAGCTGCCAGGATCCAGGAGTTGGAAGTTAGGAACAGAGAACAGAAAAACGGGAAACGGGAATCGGGCATCGGGCATCGGGCATCGGACATCGAGCATTGAGCAGGCTGAGTTCACAAAGGAGTCAGCGCGTGGGAGCTGGAACTATGGGAGGTTCTATGAGACGCAAAAAGTGTATTTTTCCAACGCAATTCTGGCAGGAAAGCAACAAATTTATCGCGTGACACGAGGGGAAGGGGAAGGAAGAAGGAGAGATAAAGGGGGGAATCAGAAAGGATGAGAGGGGAAGCGCTAGAGCATGAGAGAATGGGAACCGCAATGGCAAAGGCAAAGGCAAAGGCAAAAGCAAAAGGCAAGGAATTCATCATCATTGCTCATCATCGCGTAGCTGTGGGATGTGGCAAGCTGTCAGTGGGCGTGGCTGGCAGGGGCATAGCTTGTCCCAGTGGTGTGATCCACCGTTTGTTTGATGTGCCCCACAATTTCCTTAAACACACACAGACACATCCACGGACACCCACACACACGCACGCACACTCACATTCACACACAAAGACACGCGCACACACACACACACACACACACTGACACCCACAAGCGGACAGAGAGAAAGCAACTTGCGAACGACCGCAGTCAAAATATGTCCTTTATTATATTTCTTTTTGTTTCGTCCTCGTTCTTATTTTTTTCTTGTCCCGGTTTGCCCACCAAAGTTAATCCTTGGGCATCAATTTCCCGAAATAATTTGAGCAACATCCAAAACTTTTAATACGTCCAATGATAACGGGGGTCCTGGAGTCCGTTGCCTTGTGCCCGGCGCCTGGTGCCCGGCGCCTGGTGCCTGGTGCCTGGTGCCCGATACTTGATGCTCGTCCTTGTGGCAAAAGTTTTTTATTGCTCGACTACGTAATTTCTTTGTCATGAGTTATGGTCCTGGAGCGCGCAGGACCCTGCGGTCAGTCCTGGTCATTATCCTGTTTATTGAGTGCCACACCTGCCCGGCAGTCCATGGCCAACGCCTCGGGTGGTCCTTCGAACGCGAAACCCGAACCAACAGCTCATTTTGGAGCTGATGTCGAAAGCCTCAAGCTGGGGGCATGATGGCACCCATCAACCGCCTCCGTCTCTGTAAAGGACTTCTCATGTTGATGCATTGTCAAGCAAATTGTCGAAGGACAAAATCTCGGCATGGCTTTTAGGTCCTGAATGGACTTTACATCTCGAATTGTTATGGAATTAACCTTTTGATTGCGATCAAAAAATTCCCCAGAAGCTCAAGGAAAATAAAATCAAACGGAACAGAAGGACATTTGCTCCTGAAAATGTAAAAATGTAGTAGAAGGATTTCATCAATTATCGATAACAGTTCAGAGAGCAAGAATTTTAAGGATATTTCGGCCTGAGTCCGTAATAATCGATTGAATGTTTATTCACTATAAGTGAATCATTTTTATTCATTTGTATTCATTTTTATTCATAGTGGAAGTTATGAAACATTTTTTCAAGAATCATAAAGCCTTAAGACAACAGGAAGTTCTCAGGGACACGAAGGACTATCCTAACGTTCATCCGCGTCATCAAATTCGAATGGTAAACAAGTTGTTTACTCTACGAGGATGTGTGGTCCTTGAAGGGAGAGCAATGGCTCGGAAATTTCTCATATCATGAATAACTTAGGGGTATCCATGTACGTACACCGGATGCCAGCGCGGATAAATGGGCATTGGAACTGAATAAGTGATGGTCACACTTAATTGGAACTGCCAACTTGTTGCTGCCAATGACCTAATGACACGCACGGCGAGTCTGGCTAATATTAGGCAGCGAGAGGGCTGCCAACCTGTTTGCAGCTCGATAAATGCATCGTTGTAATAATCGCACTAATTGACCAAAATGCTGAACCCTCGTCCTCCCTGCATCCTGCATCCTGCTGCCTGCTGCCTGTTCCCTGTTCCCTGCTCCCTCCTTCACCTGCACCGGCCACTCCACGCGCTGATTTAAAGGACGAACGGAGAACAAACACACATAAACTACAAAGCGCTGCAATTAAGCAGCGCCACCAGGCAATACAAGCAACAAGGACAACAAGGATAACAGCAACAGGAGCAACAGCAGCAGCAGCAGCAGGAGCAACACTCTAGCTGCCTCCCCATTAAGAGGGGTAATGACAATGATTTGGGGAATGTTGGTTAGGCGGTAGGGGATGGTTGGGTAGGGGACTGTTCTGTAGAGGGGTAGTAGGCAGGGGGTAGGGGGCAGGGGGGCAGGGGACGGACGGTGGGGAGTGCTACCGAAATTATGCAACAAAATTCTGCTGGCAGGTGCCTTTTTTGCCAATTAAACGCATTTGCTAAAAAACAAATTTGCCAGGAAAAACAGGATGCAAAATGCACAACAACGGAGCCAATGATGAGGCAGACAACAGCAAAAACAAAAACAAAAACAAAAACAACTTTCAGCCAGGATAACAGCAGTAGTTGAAGCAGCACAAGGACATGCAGAGGAGGTGAAGGTGCGGCCACAGGTAAAACATTGGATGCCTCGTGCGTTGCGACTGTTCGAAGCTGAAACAAGTTTATCAACGTGTGAAAATTGCGAAGCGCAATATGCACGACCAACAACAATAGCAACAAAGCTCCACAGGATACGCCAACAACTAAAAGCAGAAGGATACGCCATCCGATGCCCTGCCAGGACAACGTCATACCGGCCGCATATTCAAATGCAAATCACGTCATCAATATGCAGTGCATACACACTCGAATAGACACACACACGCCCACACACCCACACACACACATATATATAGAGTCATCTCAACCAACCTCCTATTCACTCACACACATACACACACACACGCACACACATTCCCGCTCCATTCACAACCGCAGCTATGCCACCGTACGACCAAAGTCTGCTCCTCCATTTGCCAGTCACGCCCCTTTGGCCGCCCAGTATCGGTTCATATTGAACGTTGCATTTTGACAAAAATTATCCTTGGACGAAGTTAAAATTTTGTTGCCTGCCAAAGTTACCGCAATGAACATTGGATCCTTGCACTCCCTAGAGTCGCCAGAGTCCTTGCAACATTTGACGATGGCAATTTTTGTTCCTGTCGGTTTACACGTGTCGCCTGCGTTGTCATTATGAACTTCTAATGATGGACAGTAAAAACTTGTAGGTTTTTAATTATATTGCAACGGTGCATGAACCCTTTCCGAGTAATAAGCGAGGGTTGCCCGAGGACTTCTAAGAGCTCAAAGTATTCAAGCGGGGGAAAAAAACAAAAAAATAGGAAGATCGTCGTTTCTGATTTCTTTAATAATACATTGAAAAGGATTAAGGATTTTTCCAAATGAATTTTAATTTAGTTATCGAGGAAAATTACTTATCGATAAGTTATCGAACATATTTAAATACATGTCTATTAATTTAAATTTTTTTTTGTTTGAAAACTGACAGATTTTTTTTATGACTTTAAAGTGAAATGTTAGCTGAAGTCATTTAATCCCTTGAGTCGGAAACACCTCGAGCCACCCTCGCTTGTGGCTGCTCATCTCAATTGAGGCGAGGCCTTCTGTTTGTATTTTATCAAAGCCAACGATGACGACGACACTTTGGCTGCCAGGCATCGATTTAAAAGTTTCTTGTTATATTTTTTTTTATTTTTACTTTTGGGCAACCCCACCGTCCATTCTGCCCGATCCCCTCTGCCGCCCCACGTCCCACGCCCCTCACCGCCCACTGTTCATGCTGTCTGGTAACTGGCAGAGGATGAAAAAATAAGTCACTCACTTAAAAGTTCAGCGGCTGCAACGTTGCAAAGTTTGTTCACTGTCCATGTCCTGGCAGCCACTTCTCCACTTCCCCACTCCACCCCCTTATCTCTCTTTCTATCTATCCTCTAGCCCCTCTCCTTGTCAGGTTTCTCTTGTTCGACTTGTCGCTCTCCCCTCCTCCATCCATCGTTCATGTCTCGGCGTTGGTCAGTTAGTTTCAATTTTAGTTTTTGGCTTCCAGTTGAAGCCGATGCACCCCTCGCCCCTCGCCACTCGTCCTTCAGTTTTTGTCATCCGCCTGGACAAACTCTACGCTGATTACATGTGACAACTTAATGAGTTTGCGGCCAAACGTTGCTTGTTAAGCAAATAAATTAATTAGCGATCTAATTGAGTTTTTTTCATTTTTTTTCACCCAACTCTTTTTTAGGTAATTTCAGTTATTTTAGTGTTTTGGGTTTTTTCTCATCTCTAATTAAGGATCTCCCCTGTCGACCGAAATGCATTTTTAAATGAACTCTTTACCCAAAATAATGGCCCGCATGCAATTAAAATGTCAAGTTGAGCGTCACAATTTAATTCAATCAGCTTCAAATATTTTTGATTCATTTTAATTGAAGCAATTAAAATTTATAATTTAAAATCGTAGAGCCGACTGCTAAATACCCCTCCTTTGCTTTGGTTTAAGGCAACCTCACAATTTATCACATTAAATCAATTTCCAAGAAATGCTCTATTTTTGGTAAAATTTTAATTCTTATTTTTTTTCTATTAATTATTTTATATTTTATTTATAATTTATAATTTTTTATACTTATGTGAAGATTAGATTTGATTAAAAATTAAATTCCATTTTCAATAATAATTAAATTAATATCAAATGACAGCCTTTGTCTACCATAAATATTTCATATAAAGAATTAATTTCATTATTAATAGTAGATAAGAATGTATATCCAAAATTATAATTATAATATTTAAATTTATAAATATATAAAAAAAGCCCAAACACTTTTAAAAAATCATATATTTAAAATTAGTTATTATTTGTTAAATTATTTTGGATGACAAATTGATTTTTTGGAGATTGAATATTTTTATTATATAGGTATCATATAATTCTCAAACAAACACTTTAATAATACCTCCCACATACCTTCCACATACTCCCACAGCCCTCTCACATACCTCCCAAACACTTCCCACATACTCCAACAGACCTCCCACACACCTTCCACACGTGTTTCACACAGTTCCGATATACCTCCCATATACTTCCTACATGCCTCCCACATACCTCCCACATACCTCGCAGATACCTCTCAAGTACCTCCCACAGACCTCTGACATATATCCCACTTACCTCCACCCTCCCACTTACCTCCATCTCCCACTTGCCACCATCCACCCACTTAACTTCCACACCCCTCTCAAATACGTTCCATATACCTTACACAGACACCTCCCACACATGCATTAAACATTTTCCATCTCATATTAACAGCTGGGCCAATCTTCCATCTTTCTCCCTCTCTCATAAGTGATACTTCCGCTCTGTAGCTTTTAATTAGCTGTCATTTAATACTATATACTATATACTATATATTTAATATTTATTGCTCTTAAACATTGGCTAAATTACTAATAATCCTCTCGTATATCCTTATGCCTTTCAGGTATGTATCCGCCCCAATCCACTCATCGTGATCGTGCAGCAAAATGGGAGTATTATTCATGGGGGAGAAGCCCAAGGCGGGAATGCCCGACTTGCGCAGATATCGGCTGTCTGTGCCGCCAGTGAAGATCTCGGTCTTGATTTGAAGGCCTCTGTAAGATATGATATTTAATATTTAATTTAAATTTAATTGCCATAAATATTTTTTATATATAAATCGCACTTACAACTCATCGGTTGCACTTTTGAATGCATCCCAGAAAGGATTCGTTGAGTTGGTGGCCGTGGGCGGGACGTAGGGATGTCTTTGATCGAACTCCAACTCAATGTCTCCGCCTGCTTCTTCCATCCATTGTTTAAGCTAAGATAAAAACATTCTCATATATTTCCGATTTTACATATATCCTTGGGTAACTGTACCTGAGCCTCGAATTGATCGTGATCGACGTCGAGTGCCAGGCGAGTATCGAAGCCTGCAAAGAGGAGGGGAGGGACCACATTGCTCTGAACACCACCTCCAATTCGGGTTAGGTTTATTGTCGTTACATCCCCGATATTCAGCTCCGGGTTATCCTTAAGACGGTTCACTTGTGTCTGTCGCAAGCCCATCATCTTTTTCAGGATATAGTTGAGTTTTTCACCCGCTGTGTTCGGCAGCAAAAGCGACCCGTGGCCCGCAGTTCCCGATATTTTGAAGGTCATACCTTTAAAGTAGAGGATTCCCTATATAAGTGTTACTTCCATTAAGTTAAGGATCTTTATAACATACGCCATACACTGCGCTCCGCGTAGAACACTGAGTACACGTCTGTGGGTGATGCGAGTCCTTCGTCCATTCCAAAGCCGATATTCAGGGCACGGAACTCCTCAGTTTCCACAAACGGACGCATTCCCCGACGACCGCCCATTTCTTCATCTAAAATAAATTTCAAATATTATTAATTGGATTATAGAAATGAACAAGGATTCCAAGGATCCAAGTTGAAAATGGAAATTTAAGCCCTGATCCCTTTTTGATCTCTTGTATTCTGAGTATAAAGATTACCTGCTACGAATGATATATGAATCGTTCGCTTGAACTTGGCTCCATTGCGTTTCAGAGCCCTGATGGCCGCCAGGTACTGCATTCCAACGCACTTCATGTCCTGTGTGCCGCGGGCGAAGATGCGTCCTTCTGAGTCCATGTCGGCGCCAAAGGGCGGATGTGTCCAGTTCTCGGGGAAGACGGGCACAACATCCATGTGGGAGTTGAGCAATATGGAGGGCAGTTCTGGGCTCTGTCCGAACCAGGTCAGAACCACGACAGGATTGGCCTCATCAAATGGATGGTAGACATTATAATCGAGGTTCAATTGCTTGGCCTGATCTCTCAAGAATTCGAGGCAGGCATCTGAAATGAAAGCAGGTCTTATGTGTATATATATGACATATGTATATATATATATATATCTACCATAGTTTGGATCTGGATGTACACTCGGGATCCGCAGATACTCGCGGAAGTATTGTATTTCCTCATTCGATTCCCAAGACTCGGCGCTCATCTTGACGATCCACCTCCGATCCGTTCAGCAGCTTCAATCACACTAACGCTCGCTGCCCACACCTATACCCACGCCACAGAGGGAACTACTAATCTAATCATACTCACACTCACACACACACATACACACATATGTATTACATATGTATGTATGCAGCTAACCAGTCGCCGAGGTCGCACAGTGAGCGTCAACTGTTTATGTACAGGGGGCGATCAGATCTGATAAAAAACGCCGAGTGCTTTGATGGTTGACGGATACAAATAATTGACTTTAATTTATGATTCGAGCTGTGGAAATTTTTTTAATAGTTACTCTTTACTTGCTGCAGTGGCAGTGGCTGTGGCAGTGGCAGTGGCAGTTGCAGTTGCAGTTGCAGTTACAGCTGCAGTTTCATATCAATGGAAAATTCTTGCTTGCAGCTCGATTTGAAAGCCGCACTTTAACCTTCAGCTACACGAGCCACGGCTCTCAGTGCTCAGCTTTGATTGCGGTTCACTCACGAACCAGTTAATCGCTCAAACAGGTTCCACACGAAATCAGCTACAAAAATTTTTTTGTTTACAAATTCAAATCTTAATTAAATAATCGTTTGAAACAAGTGTAAACTTCGTCGTTGATATTAAAATGTTTACTATAATCAACGAATGACGAGGGAAATGCGGGAAGGGGAAAGGGAGGAGTGAGGAGTGAGGAGTGGCTAGGGGCTAGTGGGGGACGATTTGCATTCGCTTTTGTTTCTACTGATAACTTATCGCAGTAGAATAGAAACTCGATAAGGTTTCGACCCACAAGGTCATTGGAAGTCGCCCACTCGATTCTAATGTTTTCTAAATACCCTGTAAATTTTATTAGTGGCTTTTTAAGCGGGGATTCTGAGTCTAAAAGTAGTTTTATTCCAGGGTAAAATATTTTGAAATTACTTTAAAAATTTTGTTTGCTTCAAATTTATTTAAATTTGACGTCTTTTTCTTTAATTTTTTTTTTTTTTTTTAATCAGGCATAGATTTTTGAATGAAGAAAAAACTTTTATTTGTTTAAGTGTTGAAAAAATTATAAATATATTTTTAAGATTTTTTATTTTTATTTTTAAAATTATGGCAGCTAAATAAACGCTTAAACAAACGCCTGGAGATAAGAGCAAAGAAATATTTGAAGGAAATTTAAGTACAACAAAGAAAATTTATCTGCCTTGAATGTGTTAAAAATAAATACAAAATTCATAGCTCGGACTTAAATTTTTTAAATTAAATTAAATTTTAAAATAAACTTAAAAATTAATTTAAAAATGAAAAAATCAGAATTGAAGATCGTTAGGTGGGAAAATCGTGGAAATATAAGAAAGAGAATATTTAAACGCCTTCACATAAAAAATAAAAATAATAGATAATAAAAAAAAATTAATTAAAAAAAAAAATTAATTTATTATATATTCATATGCAACTTGATTAATTTAAAAATTAAAAAAATTGTTTAATTTTAAATGATTTATTTTTAAAATTTTTCAAACCTGAAAACTTCTGCAAACGAATCACATTTTTTTCTAGAAGTACTTTTTAAATTTTATTCAGTGCAAACAAGACTCAGAATTCATAATTTAAAAACTTAAATTAAGTTTTATTAATTTGATTTAAATTTTGAATTTTGTATTTCTTTAAAAATTAAAGCGGCTTTGGGTTCTAATTTGGCCAAGCATTTCCCTATTTTTGGCAAGGCAAAGCCATAAAATATGTAAACATTATCCTCAGTTAATGTCTGCTAGATGTAGGAAATTAACTTATTTCGAGTCCTTTGAGCGTAAGAGCCTTAAAAGGACTCAGACGACAGTTCGTTGAACTGCAGCAAGGCAAAGTGAGGGTCGCGGGAGGCGTGGCAATGGGCGTTGCGGGGAAATGCAAAAGTTTTTGCCAGTGCCAAGTGCAGAAAATTTATGTACAGCCACTGCAGTTGTAGTTGTAGTTGTAGTTGTTGTAGTTGTTGTTGTTGTTGTTCTTGTTGCTTGGGTTGATGTTGCACATGGTGTTGTTGTTGCTGTTGTTGTTGCCTTTTGCCTGTGCACATCATTAAGCGATAATTATTTGGTCCATGGAGAAATGAATGCGGAAAAGTATTGCAATTTAAGGAGGCATTTGGAGCACACAGAAAACAGAACATGAAAATGAAATAAATTTATGATGATGTAGGATTTCGGTGACAGGACTCTAAAATATAAATGATTGTCCTGAAGACTTTCAATGCTTAAACAAGTTCACTTCAAGAAAAGTGCCCCAAACAGTCAAAAATTTGAAGACGCCTTAGATTTCTTTTTTGTTTATTAAATTTATAATTATTTAAAATTTGATATTTCAATTAATGATTCCAAAGAAAATCAAATATTATAATGAGTTCTGTGTCATTTTTCCAATTATAATCATCGGTTGAAATAGGCAAATTGCCCCATTCAATGTCCTTTCCTCATTGACCTGCCCAACTTGGGGGTCGGTTGTCAAAGGTTTCCCCAGTTTCCATGGGGCTTCTCAACATTTTGGAAATTAATTTTCCCTAAACGAAGGTAGGGATAAAAATTGGGGTAGATCTATATAATACACTGACCAGGAAAAGCCAAACAAATCGTGAATCGCTGCTGAATGGTGAATGGTGAATGGTGAATGGTGAATGGCGAATGGAAGCCTGCGGACTGACCCAAAGGCATCGACCGCAGGAGACAGCCGAACAATTGACATGAGGAGAACCGAGGGAGCGGCCCAAGGAACTGGCGCTCTATTTATTTGCCAATTTGCAAAGGGCTAAAGGGAAAGGCAGAAATAAAAATAAAAATAAAAATGCTGAAGGGAGGGAGGGGAGACGTGAAGATGGAAAAAAAAGGCAAAGAAAAACGAGCTAAGCAGCAAATAAATATCTTATTTCACAAAATTTACGAAATTCAAAATAAAATGAAATCATTTTGCAAAAGCAAAAAAAGTTCGGGTTCCTCAGAAGTAAGAAAATCCCATAAACACGACATGTCACAGGCACAAATAACACAACATTTTGGATGTCCTTGCTCCCCACCCCCACTCTTCTCCATACCCCATCTCTCGCTCTCTCTCTTTCCCAGCTATCATCATTCATTCCCTGTAGTCCCTTCTCTTTCCATTACTTTGGGTAATTTAGGACAAAGCCCAAGGAAAATAAGGAAGGCGGAAGGCGAGTCGAGGCTGAAGTCGGCTTTGAATTACGTCAGAGATAAAGTCAAGAAAGGAGTGAAGGAGCATAAAATTTTTAGTTTGGCGTCTAAGAGAAATGGAAACAGAAAACAGAAAGCTAAAGGGAGGGGAAGGAAGGGGGGGGCAGCACTACTGAATATACATATCCTTAGACGAATATATCTATGTATATGTTTAGGTTCAACAAATGCTGGCACGAGCTGGACCGAGTGGATTTCCCAAATGACTTTGTCCTTTTGCATTTGCATTTCAAATTCGATTCCATTCGATTCGGAAGGCTTTTGGCCTTTTTCGAGTCGACAGTTAATTGGAAAATCACAAAAGCCCCACAACCTAATCAGACGGCATTTCAATGCTCTTTTCGGCAATCTGCCCCTGTGTATACATGTACACACACACACACACACACACACACAGATGCAAACAAGCATCCTAATGCCCACTAAGTTTCTTGACCAACATTTTGCTAATTAATTGTTCTAACATATGCAACCGATTGGCTGGGGGAGGGGAGGGAGGGGGCTGGGCTGGTGGAGGGCTGGATGGGGTGATCGGTGGGCGGAAGTTGCCAGAAACTTGGCCAACATATGTAATTGAATTGCCGTTAATTGAAAGGACTCATCCACATCATCATCAGCAGCCACGCCAACACCAGCCGCATCATAATCATCATCAACATCATCATCCGAATCATCATTATCATCCGGATCATCATCATCATTGCCGTCGTCTTTGGAACTCGAACAACTTTTGTGTCGCCGGGAATAATAATTTCATTTGTTATTTTGGCAACGAAGCAAAACAGAAACCACACAGAGGCAACAGTGCAACAAAAACAAAGGGCCAACAGCACAACAACAATAAAAATGACAACAACAATTTCCTCAATTAAAAGAAAAACATTTGAAAATGCCATCGGATGTGGAACAGGCTAAAAAATGCTGAAAATCATGAATATTTAAAGCTGCTTAAACGATGGAAAAAAATCTCAAAAATCTTCTTAAAATTAATTGAAGGCAATTTTTTTTTTTTATTTAGATAATCGGATGACAATAAATAAATTAATAAGTAAATAATAAAATTTATAATAATAATAAAATATATAAAAAATATAAAGAATTAACTATAACAAAATTTAATATAAATTAAATTTAAAAATAAAAACCAGACCAATAACAAATAAATAAAACTTTAGAAAATCCTTAAAAAAAAAAGAATAAAACATTTAAAAAAAAATAATAAATAAAAATAATATAAATTATAAAAAATATATAATTTTACTTTAAAATAACCAGAAAATTAATTAGCAGAAATGATAAATAAATAAAATGTGAAATAAAAGCAACAAAATAAATTTACTAAAAATAAAAAATTATAAAAATTAAAAATAATTTTAAATAAATAATTATTTAATATCTTATATAAAAAAAATCAAATAAAAAGTAAACGAAATTAAAAACTGAACAATTCCCAGTTTTATTTGGTAACCATTAAAAAAAAAAGTAAATATAAAATTAAATATATTTTTTTAAAATTAAAAATAAATCTAAAATTAATAAATTGTCATATATAAAATAAATTAACAATTTTTATTTTATATTTATAAATTATAAAAATAATTAATTATATTTTGACTATCTTGAAATCAGCCTTGGAGAAGCATTAATTTAACCAAATGATTTATAACATTTTAAGTCGAAAGTCAAAAGTCGAAAGTCGAAAATCCTTCGTTCACTTCGCTTCACACTGACAGTGGGACAAATAGCATAATAAGCGAAAAAATATTGTCCTCAGCATTGACAAAAATTAGTTAAATGTTTTAGCTTGTTGGCCGTTTGGCTGTTTGTTTTGTTGTTTGGCTTTTTAACTCGTGCACGCACACACACACACACACACACACATACACATACAATCACAATATGCAAAAGAGTCAACATTTTGCAGCACACGCGGCACATTGGGACAAGTTCAGAGGACGGCAGTGGCCTGACACACATTTGCATAATTATAAGATAAATAACAAAAAATTTACAACACTAACAATGAGGGGGCAAGAAATGATGATGATGCAACCTCCTGCCGCATGCCGCATGTTGTCTGTCTTCGTGCGTGCCTCCTGATGCTTGCCTCACGACGGCTGCCACTTGCCTCCAGCTTCAGTTCAAATGCTGGACGAGTTTTTGTTTTATTTAATTTCTGAGTGCGGCAACAACAACAACAACAACAACTACAGCAGCAACTACAACAACAACAACAACTACAACATTTATACAATTTATGCAAACGCCTGTGGGCGTGGCAGCGGTCGCCTTATCTCACAGATGAAATAATAAAGAAGTGTGTGTGTGTGTGTGTGTGTGTGTGCCTGAATTTCTATGTGTGTGCGTGTGTGTGTGTTGAGAGTGTGACAAGCGGATGTCGAGTGTGGCACACATATTTCACAAAAGTGCCAAACAGGAAACACAGACGACGACATTCTGTAAAATTTATTGCAAAATGGCCGACGCCGACGCCGACGATGACATCCCGTGGACAACATTCTAGTGGCTGAGGCAATTTGTGCGATGCCGTTATATTTTTTCCATCGCATCCTTTAACATCGCTTTGCATTCATTGCCCTGACCATCTTCCGGCTCTCCCACGCTTCCTTCCCCTTCTCTCTCCCCCTTCACCCCCTTCTCCCTTCACCACTCTTCTCAAGCTTCTCTCTCTTTTTGCTCTCTTCCTTCCTATCGCTTTGGTTATCCTGTGACATCTTGACATCGTAGTCTACCGATGTCCTGGCATCCTGGCATCCTGGCATCCTGGCGGCCAGCAGCTTAAGTGCTCTCCTGAAGTGCAGATCCATTCGCCTACCTCGAAGCTGCATTAACTTTTGACACATTGATTGTTGCAGTCGGCGAGCGAATGAGACAGCAGCCCTGAACTCTCCCCCCCCCCCCCCACACTCCACCTCTCACTCTTTTGTCTTTGTTTAAATTGATTTCTCAGCCCACACGCCGCAGCTTCTTTTCTCCGGCATTAAAGTTGCTTAATTGAGTTTATTACAAATTTGATTGGCACTCGGGGCACACATTAATTAAGGTCTTTCTCTCGTCTCAATTGGTCTTATGAAATTTTAATAGATCCTGGTAAATAATTACCTCCGCACTGCAGCAACTCATGTTGACAAGGTGTATGTGTGTGTGTGTGTGTGTGTGAGTGTCTGTCAGAGTCTTTCTTCAGTCAATTTGGGGTCAGATTGTTTATTAATATTTAAATGTGCTAATTAGAAGTGACAGCGAATTGGAAAAGGATTTTTAAATACAAAAAGGACATGCTTGCCAGGTGAATAAATTATTTTTCGTTATAAGGACGAAATGTCCTCTTTGTTCGGTGACAAAATTGGGAATAAAATGAATGAAAAGCACTGCTAATTGAAAAGCTCTGACTTCATGTGGAAAATAAATACTCCTTGAAACTCTTTTGGTACTCATTATGATACATGAACATCCTTTTGATATTTTAAAAATGGAAAAAGGAATAAATATAAAAAATATTTAACTATAAAATCTTCTTACTTCTAATTCCTAAAAATAGATGCGACTTTTTGTACTCAAGTAATAAATTTTATACGAAGAAATTGTGACTAGAAGCAGTTCCTTACAGAAAGCTGTTATTTATAAAGGATTCTTACAGAAATCTTTTATTAACAGAAACTTCTCATGTTAAATGTTAACTGAGTATAACCAAAGGCAAGCATAGATCCTTTTAATACGAAACTCTCCCTCAGCAGAGATTCTGTATATTCCGAAGCTTTACCTCTAAAATCTCAGTCTTTAATATGGAATTTAACATTAAACATAACATTTATATTTTATAAATTTCATAGAAATCAAATCAGCTTTAAATGCTTTTCCTCAATACTATCCAAGTCCCAGGACTCCACTTTCCAATTTACATTCACCTCTTCCTCCGAGTGAAAAACATTTATGATTAAAACTCAGAGCTGCGATTTGGGAAAACTAAAGAAAATTTGACTGAGAAGAAAACCCACAGTTTTGGGGGGGAAGCAATTTTGAACTTTGGTTTCAAGTTTCATGGCAAATCCTGTTACCAATCAACAGTGAGCTGAATAATCATTTAACACGCCCATTTGGGCCCTGCCGCCCATTAGTTACATTGATTTCCAGGCAATGCCATTCCCTTTAATTAAACACAAACAACGGAGAGGAGTGCAAATCGCAACAGCAACAACAACAACAACAATAATTATATTCACTACAACAACAACAACAACAACAACAACAACAACAACTACAGCAACTACAACAATGACTGAGGAAAGGCTTAATTAAGCATACGCCGTGTGGCTTACTGAATGTCGACAATTAAATGCCACGCCTCCAACTTACTTACAAAAAAAAATAAAGATTGTTAAGCAACAACAACAACAACAACAACAATAAACGGATCCCTGAAGAGGCAAAAGGCGGCTGCAAAAATCTGTGCATTTAATTGAAATTTGCAGGCGAAGTAACAGAAGCCGCAATCAGACGAAACTCCTGTTTCTGATCCTTCGTCCACTTGCTGATGAGTCAAATGAATAAGAAGTAGAAGAAGAAGAGGAGCTGAAAGTGACAGAGGAGGATGAGATTGGCTGCTCATAAATAAAATATGCCAGAGAGCAGAATCCAGCAAATGGAGTAGCGCCTTTAATACCCTTGACGTTCGTCCTGTCAATCACGTCGCCTTCTCCGCTGATTACACGACGCGGCCATTTAGCGAGCTCTCCGCATCCGCCCATCTGCTGTCATTTCCATTCGCACCACTCCGCCCGCCCTGTCGCTGCTGGCCCTCTCGCCCACTCGCCCACTCGCCCGTTCGTCCTCTCGCTCTCAAGGATGTCTGACATATTAATGAAGTAGCCGAGGCAGCGGCTGGTTAAGCGAATGCCAAAGTGAATGCCAGTTATAAACTGGCAACAGCAGCGGCATTTTAAATCAATTCGCGAAACAATTAAAACTTGACTTTGGTCCTTTGGCTGACATTGCGTGAACACCACACACACACACACGCGTGTCGTGTGTATGTGTCTGTGTGTCTGTGTGTCTCTTGGTCGCCCCGCAAAGTTTGCTTGGCCTCGTTTGGCACATTTGCCAAATGAGAAATGTGACGCAAAGTTTCACAAAACATTTCCCTCGCACGTCCTTGTTCGGAGCCAGACAAAAACTCAAATGCACTCAACAAGCACTTTTACCGAGCACTTGCCGTGCACTCACCAAACGCTCTCGGAATGGCTCAAAAGTTGCCTCTAGCCTAGAGTAATGCGACTTTTGCTCTCAATTCCTACGTCTTTCTGGCCGTCGGTCCTTCTGTCTGTCCGTCTGCTTGTCAGTCTACCCATGTGACTGTCTGCCTGTGTGTCTTTCTGTTCTACAGAGTGTCCTTTTGCCTGTATGTGTGTGTGTGTCTGTCTGTCGTCGCTTTGCATAATTAATGTTTTAATGTCAATCATACGCACTGTGTGCCATGAAATAAATGCGCCCTGTGTTTATCGCGCTTTCAATGCCCGCACACAGAACGCTCTTCTCTCTCTCTCTCTCTCTCTCTCTCTTCTCTCTCTCTCTCTCTCTCTCTCTTGTTTCTCTTCTATCTATTCATTTATTTTTCTTCTTATTTTTGGCTTTTGTTTTTCCACCAACCAAAAGTTCCTGAAACTTTCCCATGTAATTAAATTTGTAATTTTCCCATTCATTTTTTCCCGCCGAAAAGAATGAATTCGGATTTTCCTTTTTGGCCATAAACTTTCGACGCATAATTCGTAGATTTCCAGGATTCTATTTGCGATTTCAAATGCGGTGTTAACTACGTTAATTTGATGCGAATTAGTGGCTAATAGAAATGCGAAATTATTTAATGGATTCAATTAGTTTTCCGGCTCCTTCGAAACGAAATTATAGTTTTGCCGGAAAACCCCAAGGATTAGTTTTTAATGTGAAAGTTGAGTTAAAGCTTCTCCTTTTTTTTGTATACAAAATTCCCCAGAGTAAAATTATCAGGATTGCCAAACATGTTCACATATCCTTTGAGCTGCTTAGAATATCCTGCCCCAAATTATTTTCAATATTCCTATGACTTCCTGCGTCATATTTCAATTCTTATATCCGAGAGTTATCCTTGAACCAGTGATTATTTAGCTCTTATTTTCCTTTAATCCTTAAGTCCTGAACAACAGGCAAGTCCTTTTAACTGCAGTTCACTTCCGCTGCAGTTTTTTTTTTCTGTTTTTTTCAGTCAGAGATTTGTTTGATTTCCCCGGTCCAGTTTATCTGTCAGTTCATAGGTCCTTCCTTCTCATTAGTTGCCAAATATCCTTTTACTCCAAGCCTATCATATTTATAGTTACATGCGGTATCTTGTAGTCCATCAATTGTGGCTGCTTATCAGTTTCCGCCTTGATGGTTTTTAAAGGATTTCAATTGTCTTCAGATCACAAATCAAAGAGATTGTTAGAAAATGTTGCAATCCTTTTGCACACCTGTGATCCTTCGCATCGCAAGCCATTCACTGGAATTTCATCTAAAGAGGCAACTGTCTGCACTTTACAGCTGCTACACTCACACACACACAGAGACAACGTAACACACAAACAGACTACTTGAGAATTGATTACACCTGACACGCCCACACACACACACACACACACACACACACACACACACACACACACACACACACAGATGGAATACAGACTGAGCGCCTTCGCAGTGCTAATGGGCAAAAAACAAACATCAGACATCTGAAAAGGAAACTTCACACAACATGAGATGAAAAATTACAACAAATATTAACAACAACAACAACAACAGCAACAACAGGAGCAAATAGGAGACACAGCAACAACTGTAACAACGGCGATAACAACAACAACTACTACAACAACAACAACAACTGTAACAATAGCGAATCGTAATAGCATTGACAATAACAACAACAACAACAACAAACAAACACACACACACACACACACAGAGAGAGGCACAACAATAGCAGAAACTATTTGTAAGCGCATCAGGATAACAACAACAACAGCAACAATAATAAAGAAACAACAGCAGTGGCAATGGCAAAGGGACAAAGATTTGAAGCTCACGAAAAATCCTTGCAAACAATGTGACAAACGATGTGTGAAGCAGTTCACTGTTTGTATGGCTGAAAGCGTGAAGTGCTGTGAAGTGACGTGAACAAAGACCAAGGAGCAGCTGGGCGGTGGGGGCAGTGTGGCGGGGTGCTGGGAGTTAGGGCGTGTGCGATGGGCGATGGGTGGGGGGCGGGGGGCGGGTGCTGGCAGCCAAATCTAACCATACAGTTATCACAGGACTTACAAGACGCACCAGATACAGGCCACATTACGTATACGCACTGTGGCAGCTTGGTCATTTTTCATGCCACATGACAACGACGACGTCGAGGACGACGCCAACAACGACGATGGCAACGGCGAAGGCAACGACGACGATGACTACAAATCGTGACAAATTCCTGATGCGGGTTAAGTTACAAATTTCCTTTTCTTATTTCTTTATATTTTTATTTTATTTCAACTTCTATTTTCCATTCATTTTTTTGGCTTTCCTTTTTTTTTTGGTCTGTGCCCTCCTTGAGGCTGTTTATCCTTTGCCTTAGCGGTGGCCAACTTTTTGGCATTTGACTTAAAACACATTTTCAAAATTTCCATCCCCCTCGCCGCTCGGCAAAAGGCACAAGTTTTATCCTGTGCCGCATTTGGCTGTCAACTTGGCAGCTCGGCTTATATAATTCATCCGCCCGGAAAGCCATTAGCCTGGCGCTAGTCATAGGAATGTAGAAAGGATTCTCACGATTCCGCCCACGCACGTTGACAGGTGCAGGACATTCTCCTCAAGCACAAAACATGAAAATATGTTTTTAAATATTTTTTCATCGGTTTTCCGCAAAGTAGACACATTTTTTTTTTGTCATTCCCTAAAAAAAGGACATTGATGTTCACATAAAGCAAAACACTTTTATCTCACACTAGACGCGCATTAAATGTGATGACTACCACAGTAGGCATCGGTTATGAAGGATAAAAAACAAGAAATGAAAAAAAATCGATAAAAATCGATGGATGAAATTTTTTTTATTTATTTTGGGAGCTTCCAGGAAAAAGAATGACCCAAGTTTTTCAATTAATCGAGCCTGGAAGTTATTCAGATACATTTTTTAACTGTAGTTGTGATCCTTTCGAGCAGCTTGCTGCCTTCCTCTGGTGCGGAAGCTCAGTTCCTTTTTACGTGCCATAAACTTAGTTTAAAATTCATACATCGATTTACATTCCGTAAATTGTACTTAGTAAGTCGTTTACACTCATCCCCAGCGATAAAGTAAATCTTCAAATATTTAATTTTAATTCCATCGAAGCTTCACTGTAAGGGCCCACACCTGCAGCCCCCATTATCGTGTGTGAGGTCCTTTTCAATGACAGCATTTTTAATGCAATTTATGGTCGTTAAGGCGACAAAATATAATAAAAATGAATAATACTTCAACGGCTGTACGCGAGTTGCGAGTTGCGAGTTGCGACCAGTAAAGGGAAAACCGCGTGCGGCGGCATTCTGTTGCATGCAACACGTGACAGAGCCCCGCCACAGGCCACAGGCCCAGGCCCAGGCCCAGGCACCAACGCGACGCACAGCTCAAAATTTATGAGTGCCACAAAATAAATCGGCGCACAAAATGTGCGAAACAATGCATAACTCAAAGGCTGTCAGAGGGTGTAAGAGAGAGGGGGCGGGGGGAGTGGCTAAGTGAAGAAAAAATATATCATAATATATTATTGTTTATGGCATGCAATCTCCATTAATAGAATTTGCCACAATTATATTGAACGAACCCTGCGAAATGTGACGGACGAGTGGCCAAACGAAAACAAAGGCGAGTTTCCTGTCAAATGAAAATAAATATTTATGAATTATTCCAACTGTTCATTAATAAATAATAATAAAAAAAAATAAAATTAAAAAAACCAAATGATACAAACAAAATATGTTCAAAAATTAAAAACACATTGAAAAACATAAAAAAATGCCCTGAAACGGGATACACAGGACGAAGCGATGCTTTTGAAGTGCGTGGAAAATAAAGTTTAGTATGGAATTTCACACGATTTCGATAAATGCAAATATTTATTTACTCACCAGTAAAAAATAAAATAAAATATAAAATATATAAAAATATTTAAAAAAAATATACAAAAAATTAAAATGGCATAAATATAAAAAATAAAAAATAGATTAAGGAGTCAATAAATAAATGTCGTCCTTTGAAGCGAAAATTACTAACTATAAAAATTAGTTAAATAGTGAAAAAATTTAAAAAAAAAAAAAATTTTAAAAAAATATAAAAATTATGAATTTTGGTGTGAGAAAATGTGTAGTAATTGTTTAGTTGACAGATTACTTAATTAATTTTTAGTCCTTTCAAAAATTAATAAATTATTATTTGTCACATTTGCGAGAAAATTACTAATTACAGTTGTGCGAATTTTCCAACTGATTGGCCATATATTTGCATTTTATCATATCATTTTCTCTGTCATCCCATGTCAATGCAATATCCCCTCTCCTGGCGATGCCAACTGCACTCAGGGTATAAATTTAATGAAATGAAATAAAATATTTTTGCCTCGTGTCAAAGGAACATAAATATTTATAAAATATGTCAGCTGTTTATTAAAAAATGAAATATGAGATAACGGAACAAGCGAAAAAAATTAAAAAATTAAAAAATATCTAAAATTGAAAAAATTGAAAAAATTAAAAAAATTGAAATGCGGATTTAAAGTTCAGCCGCAAGTTCAGCGGACGTATCAAGGACTTTGGAAATTCATAAGCCATAAGCCAAACATAATTAATGGGCCGAAAGTGAATGCGGCTAACAGGACAGGCAAACATTAGCCGAGCTGTATGCACAGGTGAATGTCAACAGTAATAAAAACAGCAACAGCAACAACAACAACAACAACAACAACTGAGGCAGTGACTGCTGCATTCACGATAAACAATATAATTAATCAAAGTATAAAATGAGGGCAAAGGCGGGGGAGTTTGGCCCCATGGCTGGATACCCTGTAAAGGAGCTGCTGAATCAGCATATTTGATGGCTGACTGATAAGACAAGGAATGACATAAGAGACACATATACACAGACACACACACACATACATATACATATACATATATTCTATTTCTTTATAAAAGCCTTTAATTTATTCATAGAGAGTGAATTCCATGTCTGCTTTGACAAAGGTCAGCCGAAGAGCTAAAGTTTGTTATTTATAAATTTATATATATTATTAATTATAGCTAGAATATTTCTTTCCACAATTTAAAACAATTTAATTCAAAATTAAATACAAATTTCAATTTGAAAGCCTTAAGAGCGGAGAAGGACTCGCAGCTGATGTGAAAATGGAAAGTAAAGTTTACACACATGTAAATCTGTTGAGCGAACAAACTGTAAAGCACACTCTCTCCTTTAAGCACACACACACATGCAGACGCAGAGAAACACACTCACACACATACTCACACACACACACACGCAGACTCACTTTTCCCAAACATTTATTTCAATATACATTTCGAACATTATGACCAGGGAAACTGCTCATAAAAAATTCAAAACGCTCTAAGTACCTTCAAAGTAGCAAAGCAAGAAAAGCAACAACAACAACAACAACAACACGAACAACAACAACAACAAGACGAACAACAACAACAACAGCAAAAACAAAAACAGGAAGCGACGTAAGCGAAAAGTGCACACATCAAGGATGTAAGGAAAGGTGAGGGGCGATAGGTGGAGGATGGAGAGTGGAAGGATGAGTACAGCGTCAGTTCCGAAAGTCAACCCCAACCCCTACCCCCACCCCAACCCCAACCCCAACTCCAACTCCAACTCCAACTCCAACTCCAGCTCCAACTTGGAGTCCAACTCAAGTGGCAGTTCCAGTTCCAAACTGACCCCGAGACGCATGTTTATGCGCTTTTTACAGCTGCTCCAAGCTTATCTCTAGGTTTGCTGTATGTGTGAGCAGGTGTATGCGTGTGTGCGTTTGCTTGTATGTGTGTGTGTGTGTGTGTTTGCTTAAAAATGGTTTTTTTTAAACAACTTTGCGGTCATTTTACTAAATGCCCGGGCTTCTCAGGTGAGCGGGCAGCAGCTCGTTAAAGGCTCGCAAAATTTATGGGTCAGCTTTGGGTAGGCTATCGAGAGGGGTGTGATGGGGATGGGGATGGGGTGAGGGGATGGGGATGGGGTAAGGGTAGGGGACTAAAGGAAGCATCACAAAGCTGTGAAACGGTCACAACTTGTTTCACTTGTGTTATCCTTGTTGTTGTCCTTGTTACTATTTTAAGCTTGGGAACGCGTGAAATTTTTGGTGGATCGAGCGTCATGTGTGCTATGCGCCTCCTCGGAAAGTTATTTATGTCCTTTCGGTGTCCTTCAGCAGCAAATCCTAACGACACTTTAAAGTATCAGCCGCTAATTGGATCTAATGGTTTTTATACCCAAATGGATGAAGAAGCCTAAAAGGGTGGCAAGTCCTTCCGTGAAAAGGGGACAAAATGTGGCGAAAGTTTAAAGTGTATCAATTCAGGATAACAAAACAAGCAATTAATCGCGAGCATCCTTTGGCCTTAATGATATGGCGAGCATCGTTGTGTCTAAAGGATTTAAGTGAGTTACCCAAATGATGTTTGTTCGAGAGGAGTCCTTAAAAAGGTGTCATTTGTATCGAGACTTTGGAATGGAACTTAAAGTGGGAAAAGGAAACGCTGCAAGGATCTGGATTAGTTTTCTAAGTATTTGAGTTGAGTTATCGATTGGTTATCGATACAAGTGAAATGTTGCCTTAACAAAAGAGGAGTCCTTGAGTTTTCAGAAAGTCAATTCTCAGAGTGAAATAATCTTTGCTGAAAATTCCTCATCTGCTTTCCTCAAGGACATTTTCCGAAGCTCAGCTATTTCAGGACACACATGATATATGAGCAACTTTAAACTCCATTTCCAAATTCACAGCTTATCCTTGTTTCACTTGCAATTTCCACCACTCATACACATATCTGGATACCGATGCTCAATGAGGGCGCAAATGGCGCCAGTAAATGAAATGGCGGCCAACGGAAACGGAAATTTCATTGCTGCGTTGTTCATAAAACTCGCAGCGCTAAGAAATTGGCCATTGGCAAAGTTCAAACTTCCCAACTCCCCCCCACCCTTGCACTCCCCCTCACTCAATGTTGTACTCCTGCCGCCTGCCACCTGCCACCTGCCGGCTGCCACCTGCCACCTGCCCAAAAGGAAGAACGCACTTTACACTGGCAGCGAGAGTCGTACATAAAAAACAAAGGCCAGAGTGATGGGAAAATAAGAGAAAATGAGAAAAACATATGCGTTGTTTTTCTTTTATTATATTTGAACTTTAACAGAGCGAAAATATAAATTAAAAAGGCGGGCACTTCGCGTGCTTCCTCCTGCAAGGAGCGGGTGGGGTGGATGGGGGAATGGGGGGAGGGGATGGGCATATATATTGTGTATATGAAATGCTTGTGAAGGTAGAGCAAAGTATAGTTTATGTCCTGTCCGCTTGCCACTCTCGTATTCTCCTTCTCCTGCTGCTCTCTCTCTCTCTCTCTCTCTCTCCCATTTCCCTTCCCCCCTTTGTGTTTCTCCTTTATGGATGCCTTGCACTTAGTCCTCCGCCGGGAAAATGTCATGTGAAGTTTTTGGCTGTGAATACAGAATTGTATGTGTGTGTGTGTGTGTGACATGCTTATAGATATCTGTGGAATGGATAGCCGAAACGCTGGGTGGCTGCTGCGCCTATGCGATGCCGCCAGGACTCGCCGCTGCCAGCGGGGCGCGCAGGATGTTGAAGCAGATTCGACTCTTAATAATTTCCGCACTCGAGTTGATCGAAATCATAAAATTTTATGAGTCAGCAAGAGCCAAGAGTAAGTGGTGTGTGACTGAGTGTGTGTGATTGCCTCCGAGTGTGTGTGTGTGTGTGTGTGAGTGTGTATGTGTTTATGTGCCTGTGTCCTGGTATGGGCCAAAATGGCTGCCAGACAGACACAAAAAGCGAGCGCCAGCAAAAGGCAACAATGCCACAGATTGACAGTCCGAAAAGAGCCTTTTGGAACCTTTTTTGTATTTTAAAGCCACGGGGCAAGCGGGCATAAAGTTGTATGTATTTGCTTCTTATATTTTTCTGAGCGATAGACGAGGGGGGACAGCAATAGGGAAGGGAGAGAGGGGAGACAGCGAAGTGGAAAAAATATTTGAATCAAAGTTGATTTTTCTCTTCTGGCGTTGATTAAAGGCACTCAACTCGGGCCACATCTTTGACAGAGTGGGGTGGGTGGTGGGTGGTAGAGCGGAGAGTGGGGAGTGGGGAAATGGGAGCTACATTAACTCAATATATATTTATAAATATCTGTATATTCCACAGCTTTTTTAGCTTATGATTTTATATGAATTTTCCTCTTTCTTAAATCTAAAAATGAAATTCCTTTTCTTTATTTAATTTTTTGGCACCCGGAAAATTCACTTCATGTCATTTTTCATTTTTCATCACATCAAAGTTCAAAAATTTTTCACGATTTTCCATTGCGTCGATTTATGAAGGATCTGAAAACAAATTCCCACCCGGAACGCCTCGACACGTTTGGGGCACTTGGGAAATTAGTTTCCAGCTTTGGTTCCGTGATTATTTGTCATATACCCATCAGCTAATTAGATGCGAGGGTTGTTTGATTCGTCGTTGATTGAAAAAGTTTGGGATGACATGCGAGTTGAATAATATATATATATCCTGCTCAGGATTAATAATTTTAAACTGAGTGAAGGCTCAACATTTGAAGACAATTTGAGGTCATTTTGGCTGCTGCTAAGTTAACAGCGCTCTGATATCCTCTCAGTTAACAGTTGCTGAAGCTTGTTAACCACCACAACTTTAAATGTATTTTGTTAAAAAAAAAAAAAAAAAATTAAAGCACCCCTCGGACTTCCCCTTTCATTATCTAAAATAACGTAATTAAAAAAATCTGAGGAAATGTTTAAGAAACTTCACAATCAACCCACGCATCGCTGGCAGCTCATAATTTTGTACGCTGTGATTGAGTGATTGGCTAAGAAGGAGTAAATAAAATCCATTAAGTGGCTTACCGAATAAAACAATTTAATTGGTATCCTTGAGGCCGTGTAGCTCCCTGTTCCTCCCTACTTCCTACCCCCCCTCCTCCCACTCCTTTAGACCCGTCACACACTCCCAGCGCATTGAACGTAACAGCATTTAATCCACTCCTAGCAACCTTTCGATACCTATCCTTCTGCAACTCAATTAGCACAGCTGCGAAAGCCTTTGAGCTGCGAACTCAACACTAATTGCGAGCATGTTGCTCTGTTGCAGGCAGGCAGAACGTTGCGAGGCATCAACTCGGGTCGTCCTTTCTGCTTATTTTCATTCTCATTTTGTTGGTGCCCGGGTGGCAGCTCCGTCCGAAGTGAGGCGAGTCGAAAGGCTACAAGTTTTTGCCATTTTCTTACATGAACACGAGTATTACGCCCCAAGGCGACTTGCTAGGACCTCTGCATGTTAACTCTCCGTAGCGGGGTTGGTTTGGGGGTGGGGAAACAAATAAATCCCGCCAAAGGAGCAACAAAACATGGGCAAACAAAGCGGACCAGTTCAAATAAGAAACAAAAGCTGAACTCTCGCCACTGAGGCATCAGCGAGGAGCCCAGAGCCCAGAGCCGAACCCAAAACCGATTCCAAGACCGAATCCTGAACGGAGCCCAGTACCGTTATGTTTATTATGCCAAGCATGCGAGTTAATTCCTTGCATTGTTGTTGCTCCTGCTGCCAGTCACAGGCACCAGCAAAGGCCAAGACGTTACGACAGCTGCCATCTACGTACCAACGGCTCCGAACCCAAACGCCCTACGCCCCAGCGCCCATCGCCCGATATCCCACACATTACACACCCCCACTACCCCCTTGCCAACAACCAGGACAACCCCCAATTTAGCCATCGTTCCCGCTCATTATTTTTATTTCAGTCGCGTGCATGTAACACAAAAGTCTTTGATGAAGATATCGGCAGGGGGGAGGCGAAGGAACCTCAAAAAAAACAATATGCTGCAGGATATCTTGAAGTTGACTTCAAAATGAACTAGTTCCGCAAACTCGAGCAGACACTAGTTCGTGATAGCAAATGGTTGGGCTTGCTGTTGGGAAGAGGACTCTGACAGCAAGGAGTTTAGACATCAGAAATTGTTTGTTATTAACAAAAGACAACTGACTAAATATGACATTCATTTTTGTAAAAGGATAAGAAAAGGATGAAAGTCTAATAGGGGTCTAAACTCGTCCTGTGTGTACTTAAGATTGTGGCGCGAGCGATGAATGAATTGAAGTGAAGCTAGGAACTGCTTTTAAGGAGCTCCAATCAGAGTCCTTGGAGATCTATTATAGATGTAAAATGTACTCCTTAAATATCCTTAGACTCTCGCATTTTCTAAGTTCAAGTGTTCAGCAATTTCTGATTAAGTTACAGCCAAAAATATCCTGTTTTCAGCTTACCTGCAAATAAATTACAACTTCGAAACAATAAATAAGATTTTAAAGCTACTCGTGGCTTAATGGCATGTTAATCCCTGATATCCTTAGATAAAGGCACTCTTACAAACTTTTGAAAGGAGCGGGAACAATTTTGGGCCCGGCTCGTAATAACCACAAATCACAAGGCAAAGGCGTGAAACTTCATATCGATTCCTGCCTCCGCCTCCCTCCCAGCCGTTTGTGTATTAACGGTAATCACATCGTTGTAAAGTACCGTTGCACATTAAATGCTAACGGACGTATCATTAACCCCAAACAAGAGCTCAGCCATCGAGAGTAACCCGAGTGGAATCTCATTAGCCGCAATGGAGGGGCCAGGCAGTCGACTTATCAACTCGGAGGCCCACAGCCAAAAATTCAACTTAACTGAAACATTTAATTTTATTTATAACGCACGCATGGCCAGGACCTAGGACGAGGTAAGGCAACAACAACACCAGCAATAACAACAACAACAACAACAGCAGTAACAATATCACTAAGAACAGAAGCAACAACAACAACATCAGCCATTCGATTCAATGCCACAATCAAGGATAATACGCGCATAAATATTAATGCAGTGGCTTTTGAGGTAACAAGGACAAGAGCAGGACTCTACGAAGGTCGACGACGAAGACGCACCTGAGCGCAAACTTATTGGCTTATTAAAGTCTAATGCGGTTTTTTTTTTTCTTTTTTTTTTGCCTTACCAATGGCTATGTCTGTGTAATAATAATGGACTCAATGCCAATGCGAGCATGTATCTAAATGGACCCTCGTCCTCCCTCCCTGATCCCATCAACGCCCTAATTGTCTCAGTGTGTCAGTGTCTCACCTAAGAAGGTGGCAAGGTGATAGACAGAGTCGCCAAAGAGTCACCATTCCTGCTGAATATTAATGCCAAAAAAAAAGTTCGCTCCTTTTGTGGCCATTTAATATCAATGTGGATTATTATAACATGACGCTTCCAAATATCCCAACTTTTCGTCCTCGTTCCGAAAATGGTCTTCGAAAACTGCTTAAGTCCTGCCCGATATGGGGCATTAAGTGAGCTTTGACGAATGCTCATGAATAAGCAAGCGTGGCAACTTGTAACTTGGACAGTTGCCTCTTGTTGTGCTATCAATACCCTCCCGATGACACGTAGGGTATTTGGGTTACTCCAAGCCTTGATGAACTTCTTTTCAATTGCGAGAGGCCAAAGCGCCATCTATGCGTCAAATATTAAAGTATTTTGTATATATGAAGTATTTGCATTTTTATTTTGAGTTTTAAAGGTTTTTTATAATTAAATTAAAAAAATACTAATTGAAATGCCAAAGCACTCAAAGTTGGCAGACATATAGCTTATATCTAAATCTAAATATATAAAATATTTTTATTTGCGAATAATTATAATTGCTTGTCGTTCAGACATTGGAAACTCTGCACTCCTGGGAGTGTGATCCACACATTATTCATGTTCTTAGGGTATCTCCCCGTCCAGTTGCACAAATGTATCAGTTTTCCCTAATGCTGTTGTTGATGCTCTTCTCTTTTATGATGTTGAAAATCAAGTCAATAAAGTTGTAGACCCCATGGAGCACGCGCTCAGCACGCACGCAACAAAAGGAAAGTGGAAGGAAAAAACGTCAAAACTTTTCAACTCAATTTTCTCGGGCATTTTGCTTAGTAATTTCTCTTGTTGCTTTGCATCTTTTAAATATTTATGCCATTATGATGTGCCTCAATTTATGAATTTGCCAAAGTATTTAGTCGATAGCTTAAAAAACCGAAAACAACAACAACTCCAACACAAAATTCCAAGAATGAAAAAACAAGCAACAAAAAGTTGCGTATTTTTTCTTTCTTTTCTTTTTTTCTGCTGTGATGCCCGCTACATATTTTATTATTTTGATGCTGTTAAGTTGTAGGCCTCTTATCGATGTCCTGGTAGCAGGCTCTCACAGTTACAAGGACGGGGTCCTTAGAATTTATGTTCAAACTTTTAACTTAATGTGGTGCACAACTGCAGAGAGAGTAGTGAAATTCCTTAATGGAAATACAAGCAACTCGCATCGGCTGGAAAAATGTTTGGTTCAAACGCTTGGAATTGTGGTTGAAAGTTTTCCGGAAAAGCGAAACGGAAAACGAAAAATAAATGTGTTCGAGAGCAGAAATAATTTTCAAAGTAATTTATTCAAAAAATGTTATTTTAAAGGATTCCCAGAATTCAAAAACTTACAACTTAGGCCCTTAAAATTGGAAATTTTATTTTATTGGAAACTATCAATACGAAATTAAAATAAATTCAACAGATTTCCCGGCTTAAATACATATATAACAACGGAAGTAATGAGAGTGAATTTCGGGTCGAAATCAAACAAATTTTCCACCTGTGAATGGGAAAACAAAAAATGAAACTCAAACGAATTTCAATTAAATTAATGATACCTTTGATGTTGACACAGGGAAAGCAAACAAATGCGTTAACTAAAAAAGAGAAGTGAAATAAGAAAATGAGAGCTCCAAATGGGAAATGGAAAATGGGAAATGGGAAAAGGGAAATGAGGAAGGAAAGAGGAAAAAGGAAACGCGGGAAAGCCGAAAAATAAAATACTACAGAGTGTGAGAAAAATGTGCAAAAACCTGGAAATTTGGCTTCCCATTTTCAGCTACACAAATTTCATTATAGAAAACGCCGTGAGGCGACGGACAATCCACACCAAAATTATTTCGAAGGTAAACCTCCTAACTATATATGTGATATGGGATGGAATGGTATGTGGTCTGCTGTGAGGTCTTGTGGAAAATGCATCAAGTCCTTTCTATTAGTTGAGCGAAAATCTCGAGATACTCTGTAAAATTGCATATTCTGTTCTCAGACTGCCTAAGTGGGAACAGCTCTGAAAGTACACGTTATTTATATAAATAAAATAAAATAAATTATATATAGTTTAATATAATTTATAAAAGTAATAACTAAAAATAAAAGCAAGGACTCTTTTCTCAAAAAATATATTAGAAATCTGTCAATGAAAATATAAAAATTTTACTATCAATTTTGTTGAGAATTCGCTGAAATCGAAAGTTGATATGTTCCCAGTCGTAAAACTGTTCCCATTCATACTGTTCCCATTCATTATGTTTGTTCTATAAATCTGAGCCTATTATAATTATGCATATTGGTCACCTGCCATCCAGACTGTTTCCATCTTTAGTGGACATAATTGCCAGGCTCTCACAAAACTGTTCCCAGTTAAGGCATTACTTAGCCTTCCTTTTTTGGCACTCCTCGTCGAGGGTATCTTCGTGTCCGGCAATCATTAGGGCTGAGCTTTTATTTGTTTTACTATTGCCCACACTTCTGGGTCCTCCCTCCTCGACTCGAGCTGCAATTTCCGCTCCAAATGCTCGCACTTGGGCCCTTGCCGAGGGAAATTATTAAAAGCGAAAACGGGCGCGCTATTATTTTTGACACTGATAAATTTACAGCACACAGGACCTTGGAGTTGTTGGCTCCTCTAGTACAACTGGCTGTACATCTACATCTGTATTTGTGTCTGGCCGTGGACCTGCGTTCCTCTGCTCTGCTCTCGCCCCTCCTCTGATTGCTTCTCCTCCGTTCACCACTCGCCACTCGCCACTCGCCGCTCGCCGCTCGCCTTACCTCTGGAGCTGCCCCACATTGAATTCCACGTTCTGCTCTTCCTCACACTAGTTACACTCAGGGAAGTCCTCGACTCCTCACCCCTGCGCTTTGTGCCTTTTCTGTTCCTGCAAGTGGCAAACACTTTGTACAAGCATGGCGAGGGCTGTGGGGGAGCGAGAGGGCGAGGGGCGACGGGTGACGGGCAGTGGGCAATGGGCGGAAGCAGTATAAGGCTGTCACATGGCTAACGGGGAAGTAATATAAATCGGACCCCAGGGATAAATAAGTTTGTGTTAGTTATGACAATGTGTTGGACTCTCATGGAAATGCATTTATGTATGTTTATGTGTGTGTGTGTGTGTGTGTAAACGTGCAGGGCTCCTGTGTGCGTGTTGTGTGTCGTGTGTCGTGTGTGTGTTTGGCATTTGCCTAATTATGCAACATATTTGATATGAAAAGGAAGCAAGTGCTTCAAAGCTCTTCAAACTCTCAGACAGTGGAAATAATTTCTTACAGAAACGTAAATATGGGAAATAATCACAGGAAGTTATTAAAGGATAATAGATTGGAGAAAAAAATGGCAGGTGGTTTTGAAGTTAAAAATTTACAAATAATTTTCCAAAAATTATTTCCAGATATTCAGTTTTTGCTTTTATTGAAGTCCTTAATTTATTATCCTTTTTTTAACTGAAGTCATAAAATAATTTAAAAATCTGTAAAAATACTTTAAATAAATTTTCCTTATTAAAGGATCCTCTAAACATATTTATCCAGGAGCCTAGAAAATGTTTGCCTGCAATTAATAATAAATTTTTCCTTGAAATTTTTCGTTGCAGTTCCTCTTGGAGTCGTTTGTCGTGTCTTGTGTCTTGTGTCCTGTGTCCTGGCACCTGGAACGGAAGCACCAGGTAAGGTATATAAGTCAAAGTGGAGTCAAAACGCGTTAGCCATAAATAAAAAAGCAACAAAATCTAAAAGCCAGGCTAAGTCGCTTGGCCAGCCAGAAGGTAATAGGAACCTCTAAGAGCATAAGTAGGAGAAAGGCTAGGGGGAGGGGGGATAGGGGGAATAGGGGGAAAAATATAGATATATAAAATAACATAAAATTATTAAGTGCTAAACTTTTGGTGCTGGCTGTCAAAAAGGACAACGACGGTATTAAAAGGACGAAGCACAAGAAAAAAGGAAGAGCAGAAAAATCCGAAGAAAAAAAAACCAAGAGCTGAACGAAATGCAAAACTTGTACGTTGACTGCCGTGCGCATTGTTAGTGAAGGGCTAGTGCCACACCCCATTGCAAAGCAAAGCGTACGCCCAACGGGCACGCCCATTGTCTAACGCCCGACGTGCTCATAGAGTCATATATAAAAGCGTATCCATGTTAAATTCTTAGCGCAGCGTCGCGCATTGTTTGACTCGAACTATGCGCAAGTTATTTCTTTATTTAAAGTCGCGGGCCCCATTGTTAACTTGTTTTTTGACCCACTGAGTTACCCAGACCACTCGACCACCCACCAGCAGCCTTTGGCTAGCGAGCCACCCAAAAAAGCCCAGCCACCCACATACACGCACAATTTTCATGCGGGCGGTTTTTGTGCAAATTTTTCGCCAAAGTCAAAGTCAAAGCAGGAAACCCTTTTTTGGACCGACATGCTTAAGCTCAAGCTTTATGAGGCCACTAAAGGGAAGTGGGAGTGGCAAAGAGTGGGGAAGAGTGGGGAAGAGTGGGGAGTGGTGACTGGAAAGTGGTGAATGGGAGCGGGCGGGCGGGAAGCGGGTAATATATTAGAGTGTGTGTCCTCACTGGTGTTAAGTCAGCTAAAAGCCTTTGGCCCCAACCACTCGAATTTGGTCGCTGGGGCAACTTTTTAGAAACGGATGCAAGCGGAATTACCAGATACCAGCAGACAAAAAGGAAAGAAAGAGATGGCGACAAAGTGTGTGGGGTGGTGGTGGGGGAAGGCAGGGGAAGTTATAGAAGGAAGGAGCAGGGAACTCACCCAGAGCACTGCCAGAAGACTATTTTTGTGGCCCATAGAGATATCCAAGGCGTGGCAAACATCAAAACTGCGACCGGCTAAATGTGGAAGAGAAAGAGAAGGGGGGAGAGAGAGAGAGAGAGGGGGGAGATGGGTTGGCAGTGGGGGGAAAGCCGAGTGAAGGCAAAAGTTTTATGCGCGCCACCAAAAGTGCAGTCAACGCACTTAGACTCCAAAAATATGACTTGTGAATGGGTTTGGGATTGAAATTGTTCTGGCTTCTGTTATAGGGACTTACACTTGGCCGCCCTGCACCCCCCTCCCCCACCCTTACCCCAACCCATGGAAGTCCCCCTACCATTCGCCTTGCGCCATTCCGACCAACAGTTTTTAGTTAAATAAGTGCGAGACACTTTCGAAAGCATGGCGAACAATTCTCCAGGATAACTGACATGCATTGCCAGGATGTACACGCACTCAAAGTGAGTCTGGTGACAAAAATTATTCCGAATTACGTAGAAGCAACGAATATTTTAGGAGCAAGTAGAAATGGGAGGAAAACTAGAAAATTTACATGTTAATTTCGTTTAATTGCAGTTCCATATGTCAGCTTAATGAAAGTGCAGAAAGTCAGGGAAAAGGAAGCAGGATATTATGTGCTTTAGACAACTGAATGGGGGACATGACTAAGTCTTAGAAATATAGTAAAACCTTAATTAAAATATTAATTTACTTTTTAAGCAGAAGCTATTTATGACCTAATTAATCCTACGCCCCTTTACGTCCCTTCCCTCTTGATCTTATTATTTGTTCATGGAAGGATCTATTCAACCTCGCATTATTTGTCCGCATATTTGTATTTATATATTGATATTTATTTAATGAATAATTATTGAAATAATAATTAATTAAAATTGATATGCAAGTCAAAATATTTATTATGTAATTCATTTAAGATCCTTTGCTTTTAACATCCACTTGACATTTGATGTGCTGCACAAAGAGCAAAAAAAAAAAAATTGTTTCAATATTTATTTTTGCACTTTCGTTTATCCAGGATTTTCGTATGTTGAACACATTTAATTTTTTTTTTCATTTTTATATATTTTTTTTTTTTTTTTACTTCGTCGGCTTTTCATTCGCCAATGTCAATGATTTATTGCATAAATTTCATTAATTTGCCGCGCTGTCATAAAACGACATCAGCTTCAAGGAAATAAATGGGGGGAGGGGGAAGCAGAAGGAAACGGGACGAAAAAAAAAATTGGCACGAAAATGAAAAGAATAAAAAATAAAATAAAATAAAATAAATTTGATTGGCGCGTGTGCATGTGTGCGTGTGTGTGTGTGCGTGCGCCGCATTGGTGTTAAACAAATTTTATGGCCCACCTATGTGCATACTTATACAAGCAGATATATAAACTCGTACAGGGATATGCGGGCAATAGGGATATATATGGATATAGGGCGATGTATACGAGCGAACGAATGTATTTATGGCCCGACGCCAGGAAAACTCATTATACGCGCTGCCTCTTGGAATTTTAAAATATTTGCCGCCCATTTCGCCATTGCCTCTGCCATCGCCATTGCCATCGGCATTGCCGTCGCCATTGCCATTGCCATTGCCTTATGCGTTTGCCTTTGGGTTTTTACAATGTCAAAGAACACATGTTTCTGGTTTCCGTGCTACGTGTCAGAAATTAGAAAGTGCCTGGGCAACAATGTAACCGACAGCCAGCGACAAATCGTAGAGTACGAAGACCTGGAAAGGAGATGCCTGAAAGGAACGGGGGAGGGTGGGTGGCTAGGTGGCTAGGTGGGTGGATGGGGAAAGGTTAATTTTAGAGTATTACCTAGGAAACTAACATAATTTTCCATAGATCTTATTCGCGGTCTTATTTATGAGCAGCACAAATCGCACTCGCATAGAGCTAATGCACGTAACGCCTAAGTCGCGATGCGGGCGCCCCAATAAGTAGGCAACAGAAAATTTACTTTTTCTAATTTACGCGCTCGCTCGCCTAGAGCGTCCCGTTTTCCATTAAGTCTGCAGCTGCTTTTGTCATAATTCATGGCAGTCCCCAGGACACACACACACACACAGCAGATAAACCTCGAAGGGAGTGGAAAGGGAAGGGGCGGGGAGAGGCAGTCACAGATTTGGGGGCATGTTAATTTGTGGGCCGCTGCAAACGAGAGTCCTATTGGGTCTTTAAACGCAAATGAAAGACGAACCGTTGCTTTTACTGCTGCCATGAGCTCATGTATCATTTGCGTGCGCATGCTGTGGGCGAGTGTGTGTGTGTGAGTGTGTGGGAGTGTGTGTGTGAGTGACTGAGTGTGCTTTTGTATGTGGCTTTTCCCTCATCCGCCTATCCTTGCCTTACCTCGTGGTGCGTGTTGCTCTAAATTAGATTTTCATTTGCGCGTGGGCGCTGTTGATGTCCTTTCGCAGGCGTTGTCATTGAGGCGCCCAGTTTAAGGACCCTGACTCTTTATGACCCGACATATAAAACCCTTTTGAACCTGACCCGCACATCTTGTTCGCCTTTTGTGCTAAATCAATGCTAAAATGAATTAATTCAAAAAACACCCGACTGGCTCCATAAATTGTCTAGCATATGAACTTTGCTTGGCCCCTATGTGTGTGCGTGTGTGTGTGTCCTGAGAGATGAGATTTTCTTGGGCTGCTCTCCCTAGTTAAATTTTATAATATTATATATTAGGAAGCCTTAATATGAATTTAAAAATTAAACCAATGCCAAACTTTATTATTATTATTATTTTTATTATTATTTGAAGTCCGCGGCTCGTCCTGGGCTCGTCCTGAGCCCCGTCAACAGCTGTCAGCAGCCAAGTTTTATTGCTCATAGACATTTGTGCTGCCCCTCATATCCTCGAATATATAAAACGTGTTGTACATTTTCGAGGAACTCCTCAAAACATATGTAATTTATGTAAGCCGAAAAATCGAAATTTTCCCAGGATAACCGAAATACGATTTAAGCGGAAAATCAATAATTTTAATGGCATAAATTGCGAAGGATTAACTTTTGTAATAATAAACTCGCTTATAGTCCTTAAGCAGTCATTTTAAAGGGTATCCACGCTGTGGGCACGCCAAACATCCTTTTTATATCCGAAAAGCTTTTCGTCTCTCGGGCTTCCTTTTTCCTATTTGTATAGCTTTTAATTTCCAAAAAGTATCCTGAGAAATTGGCGTCTACCATTGGCATTTACCTTTCATTTTTATTGATTGACAGACAAATTCATTGAAATTCGTTTGAGTTTATGCGAATTTGTGCAAATTTGTGAGCCTTTCTCAACGATTTTCAAGGAACCCCACAATTTCTATAGGCCAAGTGGCTGATGGCTGAATTTGCAGCATTTGCAGCATTTTCGATGCTGGGAAAACATTTCGCATAAGCGCTCCCAACTTTTTAATAGGCAACAACAACGAAATTAAACAGCAACAACAACAGCAACAACAACAACATTGCACAGCTGCCTAGGCTGTGAAAAGTTTTTTGTTGAAAGGAATCTTAAGGATTTTTACTTAAAGTTGCTAAGCCAAGGCAACGGCTGTCAAATTTGCAGGGCTTCCAAGTATGCAGCATCATAATAATAACGGTAAAAGATAATGAATATGGCAGCAACAGCAAACAGAAAACAGCAAAGGCAGTGACAAATTTGGTATTGCACAGCCCGAGGGGCGGTATGGGCAATGGGCGTGGTATTGCTATCAATGGCAACACGCCCCCCAAAACAATAACAGGAGCACAAGAGGCAGCAAATAGGCAACTCGAGTAAAGTTTCAAGAGTCAAAACATTTGCTTCGCTTACACGCACACACGCACACCCACTGACACACACACACACATACTGAAAGTACAAATATGTATGTGTATATGTTTATTCTCATATACTTTGATATATTTATCGTTTCTTAAGTATTTTTAAGAAGTTTGCCACGACAACTTTTCCTTTCGCCTTGGTTCTTCCTCCTTTCATTTTTCCCTATCTCTCCACTCCTTCTCCCACACCCCTCCTTCCATCTTCGGCAGGAACAACAACAACAGCAACAACCACAACAACAACACATTCTGTGTCCTGGGCACATTTCGAGTGACACTTCAAGTTGTCAGACTCTTGTCTCTCCTGTCTGCCAACTCTTGGCCAAGTCTGGCCTTACATCACGCCCCCCTTTACCAGACTCCCACCTTATCCGCACTCCCCCCATACCGCGCCCCCTTTTTCTTATCTTGAAGCCAAGTACCGAGACATTCTTTGGGAACTTTTTCAAGGCCTTAATCAACTTTGGATATGGCTTAATGAGCGCGTGTAATGAGTTAATTCCTTAGCAATGTTCTAACTCGCAACTCAGACTAAATAGTTGACTAAAGTTGAACTAACTTTTAACTCAAGCGCTTAAATAATTTGTAAATATTTTGTAGCCTCCAAACGGAGCTAAAACTAAAGCCTTCAGCAAAGAAATTCCAAAACAAATTCCATATTGGTTTTACGATCCATTTAGTTCGACATTTAAGACAGGACATGGATTTGAATAGTTGAAAGTTTTTAAACCGCTTTTTATGTCCTTTTAATGTCTTGTTTTATTTTCCTCTTGATTGCGGGAACATCGAGAGCCTCTCACGAGCGAGGCAGAAACTAACGTGTCTCCATGGCGAGGCTGAGGATTAAAAGTGTTTTTTATTACGTTTCTAGGTGAGAGAGAGGGAGAGAGAGAGAGAGAGGAAATCCTTGGTGATTGTTTAATTTTAATCATTATTAGGAGAAAAGGCTTCCATTAAATTAAGGCTATAAAACAAACTCAGATCTATATATATATTTATATCTGACCAGAATCAGAGTTACAGCCAGACATTAGTTTACCCTTGACAGGCTTGAAGAATTTAAGGGGTGTTATTAGAAAAATTTCTCTTATTAATATTAAAATAAAATGAATTATAAAAAAAATAAAATTAAATTAAATTAAAAAATAAATAAATAGCTTAAAATTTAGCCCTGATTCACTGAGGTTATGGCCTTTAAGGCCTACTTGAAGTATTTCTTAAGCCAAAGGAATGGCTTGTGTATACAAAAGTCAAGGATCGAGATTAAGTTACATTTTTTTACTTTTATAATTTAATTTCATAAATTCAAAGCATTATTTTTTTCTCCTTGAAATCCATTTAATTCTATAAATCATTTAAGTCTCAAACACATGCATTAAAATTTGAATATTTTACATCCTTATAAATCCATTAAATGTGTGTTCCATTCGATTGCGAAATTGAATTTTAAACTCAACTGTTTGCTCGGCGAACTAAGGACTTCCGCACTCAGAGCTGAAGATTCAATTTCCTGCACATTAACGGATTAAGAGAAACCTAAAACCAATTAAGCGGTATAAGACAAACTCACACTCACACCCATCCCCTAGCCAGGCACTCAGCAGCACACATACACAGCACACATACACAGCACACTCTCATACACATATCATCATCACTTCCAGCTCCTGTTTGTACGTCCATAAAGCACACAATGAAAATCCACAAAAAGAAACAGTGAAATGAGCACAAATTTTGGCACTCACTTCTAACACATATCCAAAAATTTCTCGACTCTTGCAGAGTTATAAGGACATCAGCCGGCGGCTAAAGTCGAGTCTATTAACACAGCAAACAGCCGGAAAAAAAGAAAAAAACCAAAAAACACCAAAAAAAAAAAAACGCCGAAAATAAAAAACAGACTAAACGAAAGGAAAAAGTGGAGCCCAGACGTGGGAAGCGAGGCGGGGCAGGGGGCAGACATCCATAAGAGGCTAAGACAGAGGCAAATCGAATTGCTAAGCGGCTGTCAATGAGACGGCAACACATTTCTGTCAGCAGCAAGGATTCGCAGGAAGGGGAACAGGAGCAGGCTTAGAACCGGAAGTCGGAGCACTTGACTGGGCCGCAACACAATCGAAACAGTTAGCCAGGCTAAAGCGGATTGCGAATTTGCGATATTGACATAAGGAAATCGTTAGCCGGCTTAGCCTCCAAGCAGCCAACAAAGGCGGCAGGGCACATTTCAAATTAGAAGGATATACGCACACCCACACACATACACTTAAAATATAAGGGATAGTATAGGATATATATATAGAGTATATGCAGGATAAATCAGCGGCGGGGCAGACAAAGTGTTATGCTAATGCCAGTGCCTGCCCCAGGAGCTGCCATGAATATTACATGAGTCCCGGGCCCCGACTAGAGGACACCCGAGAGCTGACAATAAGCTGCAGGATGACGACGCGCTAAATAAAAAGCAAGCGACACAAAGAAAGTGTGCAAAAGAGAGAAAGAGATAAAGAAAGATATTCAAAGTACTTACCAAGAGAGTGTGCGAAAGAGAGATAGAGAGAGTGAGAGAGAGAGAAGGCGTCTGCGATCTTTCCAGGATGACGGAACTGCGACGCGCCAATGCCGTGGACTCCTCGACGCCTCGCCTGCACAAGCAGCAGTCGCTGTGCGATCGACCCTCGCATCCGCTGCTGCTTCACTCGCTGCCGGATCATGGCTGCAATCTGAGCAGCGGAGGGAACAGCGCTGCCAGCACCAGCAGCAGCACAGCCACAGCCACCACAGCTTTGGGCCTGGGCGGCTCCAGTGGACCGCAGCGGGTGAGCAGCGTGGAGTTCGATGAGCATGACATCTACTATTTGTCGCCCTCGAAGCGAAAAGCTGGCGTCGCACCTGTTGGACCGGCGCTGCGACCGGCGGCTGCCTACGACGACAGCAGCAGCAACAACATCACCAACATCACCAACATCACCAACAACAACAACAGCAACAACAACGGCAACAGCAACAGCAATCACAATGTAGTCACCTTCTCGGACTACGTAAGCGAGCGGGGAGTGAGCAACAGCTGCTCGACGGCATCCTTTTCGACGGCAAATCGAGGGTCCTTAAAGCGCGCCAAGGGAAGGAGCAACCAGTCGCTCTGCAGCTGCGATGCCGGCGATGAGGCGCAACTGCAGCCGGATGCAGCGCGTCCCCTCTACGAGTACAGCCTCGAGCGCCGGAGGAAGACCCACACCTACACCTGTGAGCAGAATGCCCAGATACTCATGAGACTGGAACGGGAGCGCAACCGGAAACTGTCGCTGACTTCGGTGGGCGGTGAGCTGCAGGTGAGTGCACGTTTTAAGTACTCGATGATTTTAATTGATTTATTAAGAATTTATATAATTTAATTAATTATGATATTTAAGTGACATATCTGAAGGCTTCCTCAAAGTTTCCCTAGATAAGCTGTAAATTTGAGCTTCGGGTCCTTAAGGGCTGTAGCAAGGGGTGAGGGGGTACAGTTTTGTACACGATATGAGTGATTACTGTAATGGGAATTACATAAGAAGATTTTTATATTATTTTTATTTTATTATTTTTAAATTTAAAAGTTCTTCAATTGATTTCCTGCGGCCAAGCAGATTCTCTAGGATTCCCTTTGGTCATCTGTGGATTCTACTTGATCCCTAGTAATTCATATCCAGCCGAAGACTTTCTTACAGAGTCCCAAATCCTAGGCTAAAATTAAATTATATTAATTATAAATTATTAATTTAATTTTGATTTATAATTAAAATTATATTATTTTTAATACGCAAGGTTGCCGCAGGACTAAAGCTTCCACCTTTTTCTACCTTAAAAAAAATGTATAAATTATTTATTGGGATTTTTATTGAGATATCTGAATGTCCGTTCTTACCTAAGCCTATTCCAAGGATGACCTATACAAGTCCTTCCCAGGAAAGAGACACCTCAGAATTGTGGGGCAATCACATTCGATTTTTTATTCGATTTTATAAATGCGTGTGGATGGCTTTGTCATCGATGGGATTCACCCATGTCGAAGGTGTAATCGATGGGGGTTAAGACTAAGAGGCAATTCCCGGAACTGAGTCCCAATGTGACTTTGGTATCCGAGGGGATTTAAATAATTTTACTGCGCGTGGTTTTTGAGTAGTCAATAAAATCGAATAGTTATATCGATATCACTATCGATTACCTGTTCAGCGACAAACAATGACTGTTGAGTGGCTTAGCCGCATGGAGCTATATTCTAATGCCCCTCGTGCCACGCCTCCTTTGCCTATATTCATATAATTGGAATCCTTGGCAGCATCCATGAGGTGCGCCCACCAGCGCTCACCTGTGCCCCGTCCATGAATTTGCGGCACGTGCCGTGCATGTCTAGTCTCTGGTTGGGGGTATTGCGGCATTGGGGCATTGGGGTATTGGGGCATGCCACAGTATTTGTTTGGCCTGTTGCAGGCAAATTTGTAAGGCAAACAATTCGCGGCACGTAGTCGCCACTACAAAGCTGTGACTGACGTTATGGCATTTGGCACATGCCACCTGAAATGCGGTGCCTGCCACCTTGCCACTGCCTCCGGCCACAAAATAGAATCCACTGAGCGAAAATCATTAGTATGAAGTGCTGCATCAAAGGCGGGCAATAAAATGAAATTTTGTATTAAATTCATTGGCAGAAGTAGGCGTTACTTCGCCTCAAATTTAAGCAAAGAAAAACATAGCATGCCACGCCCCATGTACAGTGTTCCTCGCTTTGAACGACTACGGAGATACTCATTCACACTACGGCTATAAAACGGTACACAAACCAAAAAAAAAAAACTTTAAAAACTCTGAAAAAAATACTCTAAAAAAAAACTCTAGAAAACAAAAACTATAAAAATTAAAAAAAAAAAAAAATAAATTTTTGGAAAAAGTCCAAAAAAATAAAATCGTTTCATATATCGGCAACATGTATCATTTGGCGGCAAGCGAAGTGGAATCGGAGCAAATGCCCAGCCTCGTGTCCATGGGCACTGTCTCGTCGAGCTCGATGCAGACGAGGGGTAAGAAGTCCAAGGCAAAGCGCAACTTGCCAACCTTTGACCTGTCGGTTGAGCAGAAATTGGATCTGAAGAAGGCATTCGATCTTTTTGACATCGAATGCACGGGCTTCATTGAGGTCAAGGAGCTGCGCGTCGCGATCCGCGCCCTTGGCTTTGAGCCCAACAAGGAGGAGATCAAGACAATGATGGATGAAATCGATAAGGATAAAAGCGGACGCATATCGTATAATGATTTCTTGCATATAATGCGCTTGAAAATGGCCGCCAAGGACACCAAACAGGACATGCTGAAGGCCTTCGCACTCTTTGACAGCGATGCCACTGGCCACATAACCTTCGCCAATCTGAAGCAAGTAGCAATGCAGCTGGGCGAGAACCTCACCGATGAGGAATTGCGAGAAATGATATATGAGGCCGACATAAGCGAGAGCGGTGATGTCACCAAGGACGAGTTCCTGAGCATCACCAAAAAGACACATCTAATCTAAGGACCTACGCTTCATGTCTGTCAAGCGTTCGATTGGGGGAGAATCTACGGGGGGACGGCGTCGAATATTCTGCATTAGCAATTCTAAAATCCAATTGTCAATGTAAATCATCTTAATCCTTAATCCTTGTGCTAAGCAGATCACATTTGACTCACTCACATCACACATGTCCTTGATGACCTTTATGCGTCTGATGGAAGTTCGGAATATTTTCGAATATTTCTGAATATTTCCCCTTTTCCCACACACTCAATTTTCCTGCACGGAGTTCGGATGTACTTGGATTTTCTCCGAATATTTCCCATTTCCCTAGGCTAAGTGACACACTCAATTTTCCTGCACGGAGTTCGGATGTATTTAAAGGTTCAACTTGCACTCAAAGGACGTGCAATGTTAATTGTAGGCTTAAGTGACACGTGTTTTTTGTTTTAGTTAAATAAAAAAGTTTCTGCGACTGGATTTATCGTCTGTCGAATTGTCGGGTGGGTGCCCAGGGAGTGGGTGGGGTGGGTGGGAGGGGTGTAGGGTAGCTCTGATCTTTTTAATTAAAATTCCCTCGTCGAGCCACTGACGTCGTATTAACCTTCAGACGTGACCGCAATTCAGCTTTAAATTTCCTATTTATTTCCTCTCTCTGTATCTCCCCCTCTCCCTCTCCCTCTCTCCCTTTATTTTCATTTTCATTTCCCTTTTCATTTTCTTTTATTTTTTTCTCATTTTTTTTATTTTTATTTTTGAGCCATTTGTCACAATTAGCAGGCAGCGCGCGACGGAAGTTCAATTACGCATACATAGCCTCTACCTCCATGGTCACATTATCTCTAAAATCGGAGTCGCAACTCCCACAAATTGTTGTGGTTTCGCCCACATTTTTTTCTCCTTTCTCCCTTCCCTTCTCCCCCTCTGTTCTTTGTTCTCCTCTCCCTTTGTCATGCATAACAAATCTCTTTGACACATTTGATGTATGTGTCTGAGCGGGAATATGGAATGGTGTGTGTGTATTCAGTGTGCGTGTGTGAGTGTGTGGGTGTGCTCCACTTTACATCAGACTGTGGCAACCATTTGGTGGCATGCGTGGGTGCACCCAAGTCGGATGCAAATAGCAGACGTACTAACAACGCACTAGTAATTTAGTAGCATCGTTTAACTCTTTATTTACGCCATGCATTGTACTTAGCAGTCTTAGTCCTAGTTGTTGTTGTTGTTGTTGTTGTTGTTGTTGCTGTTGTTGTTATTCTAACAGTTGCTGCAATTGAGAGTGCGGCTTTAAATTCATCAAGTGCAGTGCGAGGCGTCGCATGGCGTGTGATATTTATGTGACAGTTGACGAACGCGCCGAATGAAGAGTCGAAAGCCAACGAAATAAATCAATCAAGCAATTGGGAGTCTATATTTTTGGCTTGATTGTTCAGTTAAAACTATAAATTAAAGTTGCCAGCACTAGGAAATTCAATGAAACGGCGCGTGTAAGTGTGTAGCAAGCTCTGAGGACTTGTCCAAACTTCAAGCTCTCATGCCGAACACATGGCGTATGTGTAATTTATGTAGTTAATTTTTTATTGCCTACTTATGAGCGCATCTTGAAAACAAACTTTTGCCAAATAATTACAAACTTTTGACGAGGAAAACACAAGAAAAACAAGCAAGAGAAGAGAGAGAAAGAGAAAGAAGAGAAGAAGAAGAAGAAGGAGGAGAAGAGGCAATATCAGAAAATGGCTATTGATAAAGTCGTAAAGTTAAAAGGCTGTCGGGTAATTACGGCTACACTTTATAGATGCTATGTGCCGCAGGACGAAAACAATGGGAAACAAAAATACAACAAAAATACCGAAAAAAGAAAAAAATACTAAAATTGAATAAAACTAAAACAAAGTTGCGCATTTATAAAAGTTTTTTCTGCTTATTGCTTTTGGAGAATCGATTAAAGGCAATCCTGACGAGGCGAGCAAGGATGGGGACTTCAACTAAAGTATAACCAACACTCAATTTTACGAACATTTAACTAAATACCCGGGCCGGGTATCCTGCACAGGACATCCTCGCTCACCAACGGGCGGAGAAAATGTAAAAGGATCTCCAAGCAACAGCTACGAAAGATGAGCGTAAAAAAGTTTTGCGCAAACTACAAAACTGCCATAACTCAACATTACGCCCAACACAAATACAAATACCCACACACCCAAACATACAGTCATCTATGTATACGCACACACACACACACGCACACGCACACATAAGTGCAAGCATATTCGAAACGCTGAGCTGCAAAAATTTCGTAACTGTGGCAAGAAAGTTGAAAAAAAAGTAAGATGAATGCTCACATACACGAGAGACACACACACACACACACACATAGACATACGCAGACACTTATATAAATTATGGTAAAAAATTGCAGAAAATTGCAGCAAAGTAGACGAAAAATTATTATAAAATGTGCTTTATGAAATTTAAGGCGAAACAAAGACGCGCATAATTCAAAAGGACGAAAAGGACGCATGGAAAATAGCTGAGCCACTGCCAGAGCTCGCGGAAAAATGCTTGCTCCTGGAATGGGGATAGAAAATCTAAGCTGAAAGTCGCAAAAAAATGAACTGCACACACATACACACACACACTCACACACACTCACACACATGTGTATATATATATATAAATATATATCTGAAGCGATATATCAAGCAATTTAATGTTTAAAAACGCAGCAAGCTGTGGCTTCCCACGTCCTGCGGTTGTCCCTTTGCCACATCCTTCAGTCACATCCCTGCACCGCTGCTTGCCACACACATGCACACACCGCTCATAAACATGGCGTCCAATTTGTGGCATAAACGCCAAATAAGCATATACAACATGCGATTTACTGTTGCCACAGTTTGGGGGCACGAAGTTAGCCCAACTCCCCAGAGGGGTGGGTGGGTGGTGAGGGGCAGGGATGCCGAGACGAGTTGCTTGTGTGCATATGCAACAATCAGACAGTTAAGGGGCTCGGATCTGAGCAAAAGGGGGTAAATGGTGGTGGGGCTAGAGTTGGGGGCCGGGGGCTGCAGCTGGGAACTGGGGGTTGGCAAGTTCCGCTGCAAGAGAGTTCAAAGTGCTACTTCAACAGAATTTATGCTTCCAGGACCTATGTTGAAGCTGCCTTCAATTAGTGAGCAGCTCCTGTCAGCGAATAAAAGAGCCACAAGGATGACAACTGCTGACAGAACTTGAAATTACAAGCATCTGGTTGATAAATTTGCCAACTACTTGTAATTATTCTTAATTATTGTAAATTTTTGTTAATTATTCTAAATTATTCTTAACTATTGTAAATTATTGTAAATTATAAATAATTAGTTTTGATTAGAAACTAGTCTTGAGAAGAGAGAGAAAGAGAGAGAGAGAGAAAAGTTGGGAGAGTTTTTCCTAGGCATTTACTTACTTCTTTGTGGAACTTCTGGGATTATTTTTTTAGGAGATTCCTTAATATATAAATTAATAAGATAAATTTAAAAAAAAAAATAATTATTTTAAATAATTAATTAATTGCTGAAGAATATTTTTTGAGTGTTTAAAAAGTAAAAAAAAAGATATAATTCGAGGCTTTTTAGAGGAGTTCGAAAAGTTATCCTTGTCCTTTGATGGACAGTAAAGACTTAAAGACAGTTTGAAAAACTGAATAAAAATAAATAATTATTATATGAATTTAATATTAATATTATTAATATAAATTTTAATATTAATTTATAATATTAATATTAATATTAAAATATTTAATATAATATAATAATTTTAAGACTGAAACCAGAAACTTTTCCAATTACTCAATGGGCAGAAAGCCTTGAAGGCAGGACATTATAATTTAGGAGACATTCAAAGCCATTGCAAACATCACACTCAGAGGTCATAGTCAGTTTTTGCAGCTTCCTTTGCTCCACAGGATCTTTCCTTCCAGTCAAAAACTGTTGCGCCGCAGTCAATGATCATTTCAAGGACTTTGATTCTGTTGAAGGCGCCAAATGGAATGAAAATTTTATTGGAGAATCGAATGGCTGTTCTGGCAGCTATTGAATCTCGTCTATTCACAGTCTTAAATCGCAAATTATTCAAATATTCAAATCAGAATCAAAATAAGCAGGAGAGGCAAGAAAAGCGCAGGGAAAGCGCAGGGAAAGCGCAGGGAAAGCGCAGGGAAAGCGCAGGGAAAGCGCAGGGAAAGCGCAGGAAAAGTGCGCCTCCTCAAGCTAATTGCCTATTAGAAAGTTACCAAAAGAAAAACTGTCCTCATTAAATCAACGTCCCCGCTGAATTGGCCAGGATGTTGGACAAAAGTTATGCAGTACACGGCACCGCAGGATATTTGCATAAATTATTGAAGTTTCGTCCTTCGCCTTCGCCTATGCCTTTGCCATTGCCCTTGCCTTTTTTTATTTTGCTTTGTGCACGGCGACAGGCGCAGAAAATTACCAACGCGGCGTAATGAAAATATGAAAATTTCAATTTCCACTTAGGCAGCAGCGTCGAAGTGTGGTGCGTGCAGGACATGAGGTGGGAGACGTATTCGCTGGACAGGATTAAGTAAATAAAAATAATCAGCAAGGACACGACAGACGACAGGCGAGAGGCGACAGGCGAGAGGTGACAGGGGGGAGGCGGCAGGCGAGAGGCAAGAGGCGACAGGCGCGAGGTGACAGGCGGGAGGCGACAACAGCAACAAAAATGGGCATATTTTACACTGGGGAAAAGTTAGCCAGACAGACAGAGGGTCGGGGTGAGGGCTGTAGGCTGAGGGGAGGGGAAGGAGGTGCTGCGTGCATTGCAGAACATAAAGCAATCAAAATTCAAAGGAAATTTTTATTAATGTCAATGCGCCGCGCTCCAAGCAGACGCATAAAAATAAAAACCAAATCAATGCAAATGTATTTCCCGTAACTGAATTCAATTTCAAATCCCCGGAGTCCTCCTGTTTGCCGATGAGTTTGATGAAATTTATGATGACGATGAACAAGTCGCTGGTGGGGCAGCACGGGAATAGGTATAATGATGATGATGATGACGATGATGATGATGATGATGATAATGATGATGATGTTGCCGGACCGTTGCAAATTCGATTAGAAGGACGACGACGCATTGCGCACATAGATGACTTGTCGGGCATGTGAAGGGGATCCTGTTCAAGGATAAACCTTTTTTTTTTTGTCCTATTCTCTTTTCGCACTTCCTTTTTCCTCTTTTCCCGTCTACAGTTGCGTGTGTGAGTGTCTATCGCATAATTAAATTTCCACTTGCCGAAGGACGACCATAAAACGCATGTGTTTCCTCAAATCTCTTATTCCTTATCCTTTGCCAATTTGCAAATGTGTGGAGCACTGCTTTTGGGGCGAGCGGCAGGAGTGGGCCAGGATTGAAGCTATTTTGCATATTGACAAGGACATGCTCTGGGAAGCTTATTAAGCAGATTACTTTAACACTTCGTAAATAAATAATAGCCCGGCCTACAAGGAAAATAAGTCCTTTCGCTGTTGTCAAATTGGCTTAGGGTAGAAATTTCAGTGAACAGGAAGCAACTGAGGGCTTAAAAACCCTTTAAGTGTCGGCCAAAATGTTTCATTTACATCCTTCCAGTGACACACTTCATTGGCGTGTGATGTCCGGAAGTTGGCCGTGTCCTTTGATTCAACATGATTTCCTTCTGGGCAACAGCTGCAGTTCATCAATTTATAACGCTTTCAACTTTAATTATTTCCCCTCTCTTTCTCTTTCCCCGCTTTGTTCTCCTTCTCCTTCTCATGCTCGTTCTCTCTTTTCTTCTACTCCCACAGAGTGACACGCCCAGTTTGTCGGATGTGGATATCATACCGCCAGTGCCGCCGCCGCCCTCCCTTAAGCGCAACGGCAGCATGCGCAGCCTGCGCTTTCTGCAACAATTCCAACAGCAGCAGCAGCAGCAACAACAACTGCCACCAATCGGTGGTCATAAGAGCAGCAGCAGCAGCAACAACAACAACAACAACAATAATAGCAACTTAGCCATGGGCATGGCACAGCTGTGTAGCAGCGAGCTTTTGGACGACTGCGCCAAGACGGCGCTGGATGATTGTGCCGCAACGTTGCTCAAGTGCACCAACAGCAGCAATGGCAAGCCGGATCTATGCCAACCCTCGACCGGCAACATTGTCAATAGCCACGCCCATAACGCCCATAGCAAGCCACACAAACACAAGCCATCCCCGCCCTTCGCCGCACACGAAGTGGACAACATCTTTACACCGCACACACAAAAATCGGACCCCAGCTTATGCTTTGTCCCGGCAACAGCAGCGCCCACAACGGCAGCGGCAGCGGCAACGGCAGCGGCAACAAAAATTGCCCCCACGGCCCACAGCAAATACAATACAATCGGCCCAAGCAGCGATTATGCCAGACACCTGGCCCACTACAGTCGCTACCTGCAGAAGCAGCACCAGCAACAACAATGGGCGCACTTTCAGCAGCAGCGTTGCCGTTGCTTCTCACAATCCCTGCTTAATTTTCCTAGTAACCAGCAACACCAAAAGCAGCAACAGCAGCAGCAGCAGCAATCGTTGCAACAACAACAACAGCAACAACAACAGCAGCAACAGCAACAGGATACCAAACAAAGCACAAATGTGCTGCAGCAGCTGGGACAACCGGCGGCGCACATCTTCCACACCAGCAGCATGGACTGGACGATGCCAATTAATAGTCGCAGCTTTGGCAATTTGGTGGACATTGACGGCGGTTGCCGTGTGCCCTATCAGAAGATGCAACAATCATCGGGATTGGCATCCTCTAGTTTCACAATGAACTCCTTCGATAGCGGCAATAGCAGCGGGATACTCAAAGAGCGCGAGTCGCAAGGGCTGTCGCTATCGCAGTCCCATCCACACGCTCATCCCCATCCACATGCACATCCGCACCCACATCCGCATCCGCATCCGCATGCACATCATTATCATGCACACGATGTAGCGCATTCAATGCTGCACCATGCTACCGTTGGCGCCGGCGGCACCATGCCCCCCACACCGCAGAAACATCATCAGCTTCACTCGAGCGTTACCAGCATCATGCCCTGGAAGCATCGTCAGTGTCCCAGTCGCGGCTCATCGAGCTCGGGCACCAACTCTTTCCGTAAGTTAACAAGGGCTTCCAAATTTCACCTTACACAATTGACTTGATATTCTGGTAGTAACTTTGAAGAAAGTAGGGCACATTTTATTTTCATTTTTTAATACTTTTATTTTATTTTCATTTTTTAATATTTTTATTTTATTTTTATTTTTATTGTTATTTTAAAAATATTTAAATATTTGTGCCCCAATGAAATTACCTTCCCCCAGTACAATTGGTTGCTACACTCGCTTAAATTCAACTCACTTGATCTTTAGCCTAGCTACACACCTCACTAAGCATATCAGCTACCCACACATATAGCCTAGACACATACCATACCCTGCATATCTGAGCCCGTGGACTGTAGCCTAGACACACACTTCAACTGAAACTAAGCCTTGGCCTCGCGCCCAAACGCTGTGTATATTTTAGGTACAATTATAAGCCGAGACACATACTCCTGCCCGAATTTCAATTAAATATCCTCAAAGGACTCCGAGTTAGAACGCTGATTGCTAGTTTCTGCATAAATCGTACGCTAATCAGTCAAAAAACTTTACAAAGTTTTGACAGTTGCAACGTTGAATTGGCAAATGCATCCCTGGTCTCTAGTTACCACGCACTGCACATTTTCTCCTCAGGTCCTGTAAGACCCAAATGCACATTTCTCCGGCTGCACCCACGGGCACAATTCTATTTAGTCGTTAGCCGTCTGATTGCGCCCCATGTAACATCACCGCTTAATGTTAAACGTTGCCAATACCCGCGTGACTTCAACGTTCTCATCATGCAACATCAAGCGTGTGGCATGACACAGATGCGTGAGGGAATGGGTGGCGGTTGCCGGTTGGCGCCAGTATTGCCGGTGTGCATCTCTACTGGGAAACTGTAGTTCGTTAGGAGCCGAAAAACTGCGTAACGGACCGATGTCCTGTCATGTTAAATTTATGCAAATCGCTGATGGCCGTGGCATCCACCGACTGCCAACTACCAACTACCAACTACCAGCTACCAGCCACCAGCTACCAACTACCAGATACCAGCTACCACCCACAGCCTATTCACTTCGCAGCTTCCTGCACCCTTTTCGACTTCACGTTGCTGGCAGCCGCCGCACATGCTTTCCATTTACGACTTGCTTATCGGTAATTCACTTTGGACCCAGAGCCACAGCCATAGACAGATCCAGTGACGGAGTCAAGCCCAGGCCCAGGCCCAGGCCCAGACCTGGACCCAGACCGAGACCCAGACCTGGACCCGGACTAGAGTAGAGACAGAGACCCATAACCCAAAGTCATCGCCATCATCATCGTTGTCCTCGGAGGAGACAAGCGAGTGTTGAGCTCCGTAATCAAGGGATTCACTTTACATGGGGAAAAGCCGAGCTAGTTTCTCGCCTCAGTTGACTTATTTGCTTAGCTGCTGGTGTCTTATGAAACGGATAAGTTGCATAATCAAATTTGGTTTAGCAATTAAAATGGACGAGTCGCCATTGATATGAGGACCTCATCGACGACTTCGCAAAATCAAATCCAATAATGAGATTTGCATTTGCATTACGTCTGTCATTGAATGTAAAGCATGCGGAGTACTTGACTGTTTACCCATGAATGCCAATACCTAGTAATCCCTCAAAGCACCTATACTCCCACACACACACAGACATATGCATGAGTTGATTTCTATATATAAACTTGTAACTTGATCAGACCCCTCAGTGTCCTGTGTACAAAAGTGATTCTGTCCTTTTTGTAAACTTAAACCAACTAAGCAATTCAATTTTAAACGTTTCACTAACCATATTTCCTTATTATCCTTCTCTTTTCTGCTTACGGAATGATGCGAATAAAAAACATAACAACTACAACAACAACAACGATCCCAACAACAACAACAACAAAAACGGTATCGACTTGGACAACAACTTCTTGTTGCAACTGCTGTAATCAATGCCACTGTCACGGCAATTTGCACACACACAAAATGCAATGCAACACACACACTCAACACGCACACACAACACACCATAACACACTATAACACACACACACACAACTAACAATGAACGACGTTGCGTCTGTTGCCTGATGCTGTTGATGCTGCACAATAAACGACTTGGCATTGAACTGTCAATAACAACAACAATGACGACAACAACAACAACAACAACATAAAACTAACAACAATAAAAATAACAACAATAATAACAACAACAACCACACGTCCAACAATCGATGTCCCTGGTCATCATGAATGCTGATGCTGCCATTGCTGCTGGTCATTGGCAACTGCCATGCAAAACGGAAACCTGGCAACTGGGCAACTGGTCAACTGGGCAACTGGTCAACTGGACGACTGGGCAACTGGGCAACTGGACGACTGGGCAACTGTATAACCCGGCAACTGGATAACTCGGCAACTTGGTAACTGGGCAACTGGGCAACTGGTGAACTAAACAACTGGGCAACCGGTCAAACGTTGGGTATTCGCTGCGTATACTTGACTTCAACAGGATTCGATGCAGCGAAGCATTGGCTGGCAGTCAGCTCGATACTCCTGATAATTGGCGCTGCCAGTGTAGCTGTGCCCCTGGCTCTGCGTGTTGCAGCAAGTGAGTAGAAAGGCTTCTTCGGCCTGGACCGTATCCATAGATAATAAATCAATTACCATAACGCATACGACACGTTTGCCGGCGCTCTAAATGCCCCACAAACAGCAGTCAGTGTGTGAGTGAGTGTGAGTGTGAGTGTGAGTGTGAGCGAGTGTTTGCAACTTTGTGTGTCGTGTTAATGCGTCTAAGTTAGTTAGTAGCCGACTCCCAGCCTGGATTTATACAACCCTCCCCCTCGCTGCCCCCTCTCACTCATCCCTTTATCTCTTTCTACCCTTTGTATAGGTGCGCCCTTTGAGGAGCGCCTACGCGTGGCCGTTCAGCTATTGGACCAAGTGCCTTTAATCGATGGGCATAACGATTTACCTTGGAATATACGCAAGTTCCTGCACAACAAACTGAATGACTTTAAGTGAGTAACGGGACATCGTTTGCAATTCTCGCAAATGCAATTAATTTTTAATACGAACTTATTATTATTATTATTTTTATTATTATTTTAATTTCCCTTCTCCTCCCATGTGAACCTCGACGCAGCTTTGATGAGGATTTGCGCAATGTTGTGCCCTGGGCCCGCAGCCACTGGAGTCACACGGACCTCACGCGCCTGAAGAAGGGACGCATATCGGCACAGGTAAGTGTCCAGCGCCTGGCTCCTGGCCCCTCGTATCCTTATTATTATTTTTATTATTATTACGAGCATTTTAAACGATAATTGGCAGCCAATGTTTTATTCACGAACGACCGCCCAGCGGGTGTCTTAGGTTTTTCTGAGATTTTCAACTAAAAAAAATTTGCTTGGGAAAAATTTCAATTATTCAGAAAAGGCAGAAACTCAACAACTTCTGCTTGTGGCCAAACAAAGGGTATCTTGGCGTCGTTATGGCCTCAAGTGCATATTCCTTGCCTTTCAATGTTTAGCCGTTGCCTGGACAACCTCTTTGTGCCCAAGCTCCTTTTGCCTTTTGCCTTTTTCTTTTGCACTTGCTCATCTTTCAGCCAAGTGCTGGTCAGCATGGGCTTCAGGTGGACAAGTGTGTGGGTGGGTGGGTGGTTGGATGATTGGGAGTAACTGGGGGTAACCGTGGAAAGCGGTGAGTGAAAAAAGGTATAAGAAAAATTAATTATGGCCTTCCCATAAAGCCCCACGTTGACCCAAAGTATCGCATCAGGAGCTCGTTTCAGCCTCTGCCAGCGATGCGCTAATTATTTTTGCCATGCAACGCCCCCCTTAGCTCCTTGGCACATCCTTGCTAATTGGTGTTCATTGATTCCTTTGGCTCGATTTTTGCAGTGTAAGGTTTTTCTTACCTTTTCTATAAATCGTTTGTAAAGTACTTTCCCCTAAGACTCGACGTGAAGAAACTCGCTAAGTACTCACTAGAGTCCCGATAATAACTAAAGGACTGGGGGGTTTGAGTACTCAGAGTTATTTTTTTCTTGCTCGGCAAAGTTATTAACTTGATTTACAATCATAAAAAATATCGCATAATAATAATTCTTTATGATTAAAAGTAAAAGTTAAACTGAGGATTGATTAATGGGAAGAAAGTGCGGGATTTGTTGGATTATCGGAGTCAGTTGTTGTTCCTTATATGAAGATTTAAAATAATAGAGCTTAGTCCTTGAATTAAATTTATCTAAAAACATCCTTAAATATCCTTGCATTGTTCACTTTCAAAGCTATTAATTATAAAGCCCACAATCACCTCCCATCCAAAGCTATTAAATAATGTGGAGCGACTCGATACTTGGCAGCTCTGAGTACCTCCCGCATTTGATGGTTTAATATTTAAGCACATGAATGCCTCGCTACTCCCTGTCCCGTATTTCTTGCCTTCAGTCAAGTCAAGGACCTGCTCCTAATTAACACCATTGGTGCAATAATTTACACGTCATTGTATCTGCATTCGATATATGTAAAGTGCAAATTAAGGATTCAAACCTTAAAACCGATTCCCTTTAACTGAAAGGCTGAGGCTGCCACAGCGGATGGCTTCATGTTGTCGACGTCTTAAGCAACACTTGCTGGCATCTTTGGGAGGTTCAATTAGCTATCCAAGCCACAAATTGTTGCAATAAGTTGTTGCGCCACTCATCGAACATGAAAGTCGAGAAATTCCTGTGCCTGCAGCCTGAAAATGCAGGACGACCCATGTATCCGCTAGGGCGGTGGGGGGGTGTGGCTTGGTGCCGCAGCGTTGAGGCTGTTAACTAATACAGCTCGTGGTTGCTGGAGGCGTGGCATGTGCATGAAAGTGTTAAGTTCTAATAAGCTTCGACTTTTGGCGCCATAAAAGCCAATGAAGGATCCTCGAGCTCCCTGAGAGTCAAAGTCACGCCATTTGGCAACGTAATTAAATTGAGTGCGGCATAATTATGCCCTGTAAATTAAAAGTGGCCATAAGTGGGTATTCCGAAACAGCTAAAAACTATTTTATATATTGTATTAAAAAATAAATATTTCAAATGTTTTAAATATTGAATATCATTTATAAATTAAAAAAGCATTCATTGGCATCAATTTATCTAGTAGAGATTTTTAGTTGAACTGAGGCTTTCGATCGGCACTCAGAGGCTTATGGCTTATGAATGAATAAATGAATAAATGAATATTTATTCATATATATGAATAGGAATGAATGAATGAATAAATGAATATTTATTCATATATATAAATAAGAATGAATTAATGAATGAATGAATAAATGAATGAATAAATGAATATATATTCAGATAATTGAAGAGGAATGAATAAATGAATGAATCAATGAATGAATGAATGTGTGAGTATTATTTATACTTAACACTACAGCTGAACTCTAGCTACTTTTGGCTTATGACTGCTTTCCCTTTGAATGTCCTTCAGTTGTTTTAAGGGATATCTCGGCAGTCGCTTTTGAGTCCCAAGACATTGGGCTCATTGCAGCCTTCGGCCTCTCACGTCTGCAGCCGCTTCCAAGTTTTGCAATGTTGCACCGCAAACTGCAATTACCTGTTCCTTGGCAGGCGACAAACAAAACAAAAATGTTTTCCAACATCGAATTTATGGCTTTTGCTGAGGTGCCATAAGGAAGCCCAAGGAATCGCGTGTGGCTATGCTTAAGCAGTAATGCAGGAAGCGTGCACATGGAGTGGGACTGGGACTGGGTGTGGGTGTGGGCGTGGCATGCATTGCACCCATTGAAAAAGTTAATTTTCATTATGTTTATAGCCTCCTTGAAATGTTCCTCAGCCAAGAAAGTTGCAGCTTGGTGGACTGACATTTCTTTGTTGTTTTTTGTCCGTGCGCACGTGAGAAATCGTCCTTGCGGTGGTTGAGTGGGTGTTTGAGCGGTGCTTGCATTTCAACATTGGCTGCACCACTTGAAATATTGAAGTGGTTTTTCGCTTAAAGTGTTTATTTGTCGTTGATTTATGAACTTTTCGCGCTTTCCACACTTGCGCTTTTCATTTGCTCAAATGCCACGTCCAAGGAGTTTAGCATTTAAATGGCTACTTTTCGGTGCCTTGATTTATAGGGTATTCGCAGCAAGGATTCCGCGAACTGCTCCATTGTTGCATTGGCAGTTATTTGGCGGTCCAAAGAGAAGATATTGAAAATAAAATGAAAAACGAACTCAATTTTTTTTTGCTCTCAAGTGGAAGGAGATTCCAAAATAAAAACTCTGTTTATAGCGGAATTTATAGCACTTTTTGAAAATTTGAGTTTTTTTAAAAACTGTGAGTTATAGCAGAATTTATGGCGATTTTTGAAAACTTCCCCTTTGAGTAACAGAAATTGTCTGAAATATTTGCTCCTAGGAACAAACTTAATTAGTAAATTCCTTGAGATGTGATAAGATCCTTGGGAACACGTCTCATATATTATTTGGATTTTCAGCTGTTAATAAATCACGTTTAGTAATAAATGAGAAGTTCTGTGGCGTCCAACGTTGTGGATCATTGAATGTGGGAAAGTTTCTAAATCACGTTTAAATATTTACCCAAAAGTTTTAATGCTCCACGAACTGCAACATTTTGCACTTAATTCGTGATGAATACCCAAACCCAAGTGCAGTGACAGGGACAACAAAATAGCAACTAACTAACTGGATGACAACATGTTTCAACAATTGTTGCCCAAATGCCGAACGTGCAACGAATGCGCTGAGCGGATGTGGCACGGCCAAAGCTGCCAAAAAACAAGAGCAAAAACAATGTAAGGGATTTGGGGTAGGGTCAGGGGGAAGAGGAAAGGGAGGGGAATAGAGAAAGGGAATGGGATTGGGATTGGGATTGGTGGTGTAAGAGATGAAGGGGAAGGGGAACGGGAAGCAGCAATAGGAATAAGCCCAAAAAAGCGGAGACACTTTATAAGGCGAAGGAGGAAGAACAAAAGCTCAAGCAAAATGTTTAATAGACAGACTGAAAATCACGTTTAGGCCATAAAGAACTGGCTAGCATATTGCATGGCAACAGTTCCCGTCATTTTGGCACCCAAGGAGTAGCTGCAGCGCCAGTCCAGGAGCTCAGCTGCAGCGCCAGTCCAGGAGCTCAGCTGCAGCTGCGGCAGGACTTGCGGAGCAGCTGCTGTGCCTAAGGAGCTGCCAGTTTCGCGTTTTTTATTTGGCAAAACACAAAAAATTTGATGTGGACGATGGCAAAACGTTTCTCCACAGGTAAAAAAAAAAACAACAACAACAACAAAACAACAAGAAAAACAATAAAATAGAAACAACAATGTTGAAGCATCAGACGAACAAAAAGTTGGCTCCAACTGGCGTAACCAGTGCCAGTGCCAGTGCCAGGGCCTGTTCCAGGATACGGACACAGAGATGAACACAGACATGAGCACGAACACAGACACGAACACAGACACGAACACGGACACGGACACGGAAACGTCATGTTACGGTTGTCCGCCTGCACGGCTGACTGCGTTTTGGCTGCTGTTCGTTTGGCTCCTGGCAGCAGCCTAATAGAAAGCGCACATATCCTCATTCTCATCATCATCCTCCAACCTGCAACTTCAGTGGCCGTCACCACTCCCCTCCCCCTCCCCCTCCTCATCATCATTTTCATTCTCATTTTCATTCCCAACCAGACTGGGACAGGATGTGCCCGCAACGAACTGCGCCGTCGCCACCGCCGCTATTCCGTGTTGTAATCTGGGCCAGGACACGAACAGGACATAGAACGTTGCCGCATTCAGCATTCATGTAGCGAGGGGATTTAAAAAGTGGTCGTTCCTCGTTGTGTTGCTGGTTATGTTGTTGGCTTTCCCTGCATTTCCCTGCATTTCCCTGGGTTTCAGTGGGTTAGTTGGATTTTTGGCTGCATTTTTTCTTCTTCTTCTTTTTTTTTCCAACTACTGACCAGCTGGACTCTGGCTGCTCACCGCTTATCTAGCTGCTCGTTGCCTGTAAATTTATATTTACTTTTAAAAAGTATTTAGTGTTGGCAAGACAACACACACAAAACCCAGCCAAATCCACCCTAACTGCCCCAACAACAACAACAACAACATCCTTTTTTTTCCTCTGGCTTCCACCTGAGCTTCCAGTGAGATTTGCATGAGTCTCGCTTTAGCGTCACTTACAGATATGTGTTTCAGTCAAGGACTCAGCCGGAAATGCCGGAAAGGATTCCATACCTGGGACAACCTTTATGTTGTCCTTCAATCAATTATCATAAATAATAACTCAACTCTTCAATCCAAATCCAAAACCGAAAGCTAATTCGATAATTGCCCTTAACTAAGCAATAATGGGGGCAACCCATAGTCAGTTCCAGCTTCAACTTAAAATCTAATTTAAGCTGCAACTTAAGTAATTTTTTAATTAAAAGAATTATTTTAATTAATTCGAATTTTCCTTAAAAAAATCCCATAAATGCATTTCGTACACAAAGAAAGACTTAAGTCCTTCGAAAGGCAGAGGAAGAGGTGATGGGTTTATTTCTCAGTGTGGGAAAAATACTTTAAAATTATAAAATTAAATTAAATTAAATTTAATTGGCTCTTCCTTTAATTCAATAATTTATATAAATTTCTGGCAGGACGATTGTTAAACTAATTTCGAATTTGGCTTGCAACCAAAGTTTAGGGCCCGAAATGTGTAAATAATTCAATTTGTATTTATTGTTCAGCCAAAATGCGATAATAATCAAATATTTATGTAAGCGAGGATTCCATTAAAGGCTCAAGTCCTTGTCTGCCTCTACTTGTACCTGTATCTATGTATAGATCTATATTTAGGATTCTCCTAACAAATATGTATATTTATGTGTGTGTGTATGTGCCTATATATTTATTTTTATTTATATACATATATTGTATATAAATTCCTAGTAAATCCTATTGAATTCTGGCGAAAGGTCCTTCAATGCTGTTTGCCATTTCGACCGCAGACAACAGCTGCATCTACGTGTTTTTGAGTTTAATAAATGCCAGCGGCGTCAACTGTCCGCAACCACAAGACACAAGTCTATACACACACACACACACACACATACACACACATTCAGGGATACCAAGAGACACACAACCGCTGAGGCGGACACGCAGAAACGCCCACATGCAAACCAAGGCCAAAACAAAACACACACACACACACACACAGGCAGACATATACAGACGCTCACACACGCACAACCCATTCACAACAAATCACAAGCACACAACAACAATCACAATTAACTTGAAGCCAAAATGTTGTCCTTGGGGAGCGTCAACGCCAAGGAACTTTAAATATTAATATGCTTAGAGCAAACAATACTGAAGGCGATGAGGATGAGGATGATGACGATAATGACGATGATCATGTTAATGATGATGATAATGATGTCGATGGTGCTTCACAGATAGGACGCAAGGATAACACGATAACACACAAGGACACAAGAACATGAAACAGCACATCGGGACACCAGGACACCAGGACACAAGCACGAAGCGGGCGTTGCCATTGAGACGTTCATGACACTTTGGTGAATGCCCCACGCGCGTGTTGCAGGTGCGCGGCTAATGGCAAAGTGCCATCTTTAAGCACACTTCAAGTGCTGTGAAAGTAAATACACAAAACAGCATAACAAGGGTCCTTCAACCGCCCCCCTCCACCCACTTATACCATTCACTCATTTCCTTCCATAAGCGCCCAAACAAAGGCGAATGTAAAGCGATGCCGATGCGGTCCTTGGAACTGGGCAACAGGTGATGCGGCGGCTGCATAAGCGAAATATTTTTGCAAAAGGGAGAAGCCAACGATACGGCCACCAAAAATAGCTGCCAACTGTCGGTGTTGGTGTAGAACAATGTCAGACAAAGCACTTATACACACACACTCACACACACACATACACATACACATACGGCTCTTTACAGACTCTTCATTTGCTGAGCTGCGACTAGACATTGCGCATACGACGCGTTCACCTGTTGCCGCCTGCGGTTTCAATCAAGCAACGCCTGAAACACCCACATACCTTTCACTTCTCATCTTCACTGCCACCCGACCACTCTACCACCTTCCTTTCGTACCGCCCCTCCACTTCCCCTCCACCAAGCTGTCCAACCATCACACCTGACGTGTCCCAAGCGTCGCGATTTTTAATGCCTACAAAAATGTTTTAAGCGGATTTGAGCGTTGGAAAAAAATTAAACAACAAAGCAAACGCAGCGACAACGGCAAAGGCAAAGGCACAGGAACAGGCAAAAGCAAAGGGAAAAAGGACACATAAAAACACACAGACACACACACACACAAACACAAACACGCAGAAAGGAGCCACGCGCCAAAGAAGTGAAAAGTTCGCGTCATTATGACGCGCACAAAGGACGTCCAAATTCTAAAGAGCAAAGAGCCAAAAGCAGAAGTTTAGCTCTTCTTCTCTGTCTGTCTGTCTGTCTGTCTGTCTGACTGTCTGTCTGTCTGTCTGTTTCCCTGTCCGTAATATCTTTACCTTGGATTCACCTTCCTTTTGGGCGAAAGTGTCGGAATCTCTCTCGCATCTTCATCGCAAAGGGAAACTTTAAATATTTACTTTAAGTTGCATTTACCTCCGCCTCTGCCTCCGCCTCCCAAAGGGGAGTGGCAGTTGTGACAGGCAATCGATAAGTTTCTGTTAATTGGATCATAAAGTGGCCATAAGGCAGGACATTTACAATGGCATCAAAGGATAATAATTGACACTGCTTTTGGCTTAAATATTGTATTTATTCAATTTCATTTATTTGCACTGGAGAAATAATTAAGGACGAAAATAAGTAATTAAATGTCCTTAATTGTAAATTCCAGCCAAATGGCTTCTCAGCCTCGAATCAGGGATATATACATATATTTAAGCGAAAATGTGCTCAAGTAGTTGAGAGTCCTTCAGGGAATTTATTTGGACTTCGATCATTTCAAAACTTTCCTGTTTATCCTTGTTTCTGTTTCTGAATTAGTTTCAAAAACAATTAATAGACGTCCAAAAAAGGAAAGTCACCACTGAAGCGAACAGTTAAGCGAGTCCTGAGAAAGATCACGTCATATCGTTTGGGGGAAATAAAGCACGTACGTGTCTCCAGCGAACAGGAAATGTTCCACACGAGGAGAAGATGTGAAAAGGAGCAAAAACAGGACTGAAGAAAATAATAAAACAAAACCAATTCCAAACTCACACAAACAAAAGTGACAACAACAGCAAAAACAGGAACTCAAAAAAGCAGCAATTAAAAAGTTTCAACAAACAACAACAACAACCGAAACAACAAAATCAACAACAACAACAACAAACACAGAAGAGTCCTTAGAAACAAAACTAAAACCCAAACGGCAAATGCAATAAATAATTTTTAATATAAATTCGTGAACAGAGGCCTGGACGAGCATCCAAAATTCCGGAGAGCCTCTGGGCACGTGCTCCGTAGTTTTCCTTCAATACAAAAAAACACAAAAAAAAAAAACAGAAACTCAAAAAAAAAAAAAAAAAAAAAAAAGGTGTTTTCTAAGGCAGTAAATTAAAAGCAAAGCAACGGTAAAAGCTCTGGAAAATGTTCATTTGCAGTTCCCAAAAGATGAGGACAAGGACAACGACGACCCAAGTAACGATGATGATGAAGATAATGAAGATGATGACGATGACTATAATAATAATAATAACAGTAATGATGATGATAAAGTGCAGGACTCGTATGTGCATAGAGCGGACATAACTTATCCAGGGCGGAGTTTACGTTCAGTCAGGTTCGCATTTTGGGAGTTCAACTTTTCAATAAAGCGAGTCGAGTTTTGGGGTCCAAAAACAATTTAGTCGAGTTTAAGAAACACCTGTGGTGTGGGGGGGGACTCATATGAGTATTACGAGGGGAAAGGGGGAGAGTTGGAAGCACCAGCTTGGAGCTGGCCCCGACTAGTTTCACAATTGGATCTGTGCTCTCAGAATAACCCAACGTTTTACATTTGTGCAATTTTAATTGTACAACCAGCAAATTTGCACTTGTGCTCCAACGCCTCCCCGATTACCGCCCCCTGGCCAACCCCCTGGCCACCCATCCAAAACACCCGAAACAACAGCACGGCAACTGCGAAATTCCATTTTACATTGCATCAAAGTTTATCCACCTGCACCAATGGAGGGCAACTCCCACACGTCTCGACTCTGGGCACTCACAGCGGCCTGCCTAGTGTTGATTTTTAGTTAGTTGTTATATCTGCTGGGATCTGGAATCCGGTCGAGCCAGCGGGGCATATCTTGGCTATGAGGCAGGACTCTCTATGCCACATTGTTTTCAAAATTGATGTGTGGGAATAAAATAAAGGGAAACTTAAGATCTCTTAAGGGAGGTTTTCTTTGAGATTTTTATTTAAACTTAAATTTCCATATTTTAAATAATTTTTTCAAATTATTTTAAAGACATTTTAATATATTTTAAATTTAAATTATTTTTATAAAAATTTCCTCTAGCTAATTTAATATTAAAAGCACTTCATCTCAAGGTCTTCCCGCGTTACGCAGTTGAGCTGAAAAATCGATTAAAGATTTTCACTCCATCGAAATGCAGGGTATCTTCAGGTCGCACTCTAAAATACTGTTGCCCCGGCTTTCCCCCTCCAGTGCATGATTCTGCATGGACGATTGCCCCTGGGCACCTCCATGGTCATTTCTGCCTGGTTCCGGGCACCGAATGTTGTGTCAGCTTATCAGAAACAAAAGTGCATGAACATTCGCTCAATTCGGGTTAATTGTATGGGCATTGGGTGGCAGGCAGAAGCGAGTGGCAAGTGGCGAGTAGCAAGTGGCAAGAGGCGAGTGGCAATGGCAGTGGCAAGTGGCGAGTGGCAAGTGGCACAAGAACGTTCATTACTGTTGCACGAACGGACGTTTGCATAAGGTACAATATTTAGAAAATTCTGATGCACGTTGTTGTTGCCACAAGTCATTAGTTGGCCGGCTCATGCCGAGGCTGCATCCTCGAGGAGCTTCCTGGAGGGCATGAAATTTTTGTGTGCGACAATAAACCGATAAACATTGCCATAAACGTCTATATTGTGTATTTACTGTACTCTAACTGCTAGTTAAACGATGTTGCACAAGATTCCAAGCCTGACAAATAATTCTCCTCTCCTCTGAACGTTCATTAGGCGGCTGTCAGGAGCTGCAGGACTATAAATTTGTCACTTTGTATGGAAATAGATGAGAATTGCAATTGGAATATGAGAAAATATAAAATGATTTCTGTTTTGTTTGCACCTAAACTGTGATAATTGAAATCCTTCTTACTCCTTCTTCCATTTCAGTTCTGGGCCGCCTACGTGCCCTGCGAGGCCCAGCATCGCGATGCGGTACAGTTGACCCTCGAGCAAATCGATGTGATCAAGCGGCTAACAGATAAATACTCACCACAGCTAACGACCTGTACATCGGCGCAGGGTAAGTGCACAATTTTCGAATAGTCCTTATAAATACGAATGCCACAGGACATTCTCTTTACGCCAATCCATAAATCAGACCAACCAAAAGCCTTCAAAGGAATTCGAAGGCTGCAGCCCGCGCATTCAATTTCTTGGTATGTGGGCAACTTTTCGCAAGTCTTTCGCGAGTTCCTCAAAAGTATCCTGGCAACAGGAATCTTTTCGTGGAAAATAATACGAAAATACACAAATAGCTAAAAAAACAAAAAAACATACACACACACACACACACACACACATACGCACACATAGAGAGAAGAGAAAACTTGTAAAATGAAATATGTTGCTCGTTGTTGGAGGCAGGAAAGCTGAGTGGTGTCGGGGCGTGGCCGGTGACAGGGGCGGTGGGGCGGTGGGGCGGTGGGGCGGAGGAGTGGAGGGGGGATTCCCTCGACAGCTGCATTTGCAGTGCTCAGACCTGCACTTGAGGCAACTGCTTACCGCGTGCCATATTTTTGCGCCATTTCCTTTGATATTCTGCACTCACCTAGTTATGCGAGCGGGTAAGCGGGTAAGCGGGTAAATAGGTAACGGGTAAACGGGTAACGAGTGGCACGAAAACGGTGGCAGGCACAGTTCATATTTACCCCCCCATTCCCCCATTCCCCCACCCTCCACGCTCTTCCACCCACTGCACTGACGTTGCAAGCAGTGGGACTCCGAATGCAGCTGCAACTTTTGACTTATGTTCGCCATCCGCGCTCCTCACTTTCGGCCAGGACTCGAGTATCCTTCTTGCCGTTATTGTTGCTCTTGTTTTCCGGTTTGCATTTTGATTTGCTGCCATTTGAGGACTTGGCAATCTTTTAGTGTTTTTCCAGCGCCAAAACAGAAAAACGCCACGCAAAAAAAAAGCAAAAAAAAAGGAAGAAGAAAAAGTAGAATAAATATAGAGGGAAGCCAACAAGCAGCAAATAAAAATAGAAATAAAAATCAAAATAAAAGGAGGAAGGAGGAGGAGCAGGAGGGGGGAATAAAAGTACAAACAAGAAATCGCTTCCGGCATTTTGCGTTGAAACATTTATACAGAAGCCCGTAAATGGAAATGTCAATAAATCATTTGGCTATAAAAATCATAGAGAGAGAAACAGATAGAGACGGGAGGAAGGAGGAAGGGAGAGTGGGTGGGGAAGGGGGGAGGAAAAGTTCTTACATTATATTTACGAGCGGAAATGCATGCCCCAAAATGCTGCAAATTGTGATAAAAACCGCATGTGTTTTTCTTTCTTTTCCTTATTTGTAAAAGGACGAAGGAAACCTCCGAGTGGAAAGCCATCAGCTGTTGACATACGCCTGATAAGAGCTCAAATGTGCAACTGCAGATGTTTTCCAGCTCCAAAAAGAAAATAGATCGAAAAGGAAAGGGAAGAGGAAGAGGAAGAGGAAGAGGAAGAGGAAGAGGAAAAGAAAAACAAAACCAAAACCAACAATTTGTGGCCTGCACCACAAATGGGGAGGGGCGGAAGTGGAGGGCGGAAAATCATTCAAGTTTCGACAGATTCAACAAATGCAGTTTTTTAATTGCTTAATGTGTGTGTGTGTGTGTGCGTGTCTGTGTGCGTGTGTGTGTGGATATGCGTGTGTGTGTGTGTGTATTTTTAGAAAGGAGTAAAATAAATTTTGGTAAAATACGAGAAATATTTGATTTGAGTGGTGGAAAAAAGGATAATCATGCATGTGGCTGAGCTCTAAGGATTGATTAAATAAGCTGGTAATTGATACATTTAGTCCTTAAATGGCTGTAACTGACCGGAAGATCCTTGTGCAGCCACATACAATTTATTTAAAGGCAAAGTAAATAGAAATTTGGAAAATTTCAGTCTTAAAAATGATGAATGTTTGGGGTGAGAGTTGAAGGAGCTTCAAGATCCCAAGGACGTCTGCTCCCCTCCATCGAAGTGCTACCATTGTAAATACAATTTCAACCTGTATCCTTTGTGAATATGTTACGTGCCAGATACCCCTTATTTGCCCCCATTTCCCATTTCCCATTTTCCATATTCTTATGTAAATGTTGCATTCTTTTGAAGTAAATCGTAAATATTTGTAAATCAAAGGGAAACTCCAACAATTTTTAACTCAAAGTATTTCAGACTTGCCAAAACACTGAATTACCTTCACACCCACACAGCCACGCCCCCCTTAGGCACTGAACTGGTCTGCCCAGATCCCCCACCCTGGGACTGCGGAGCAGTTTCGCAGTGAACGTGAAAATTCCCCCAACCGCCGCTCCATCAAATAAAAAGCAACATTTTATTTGAAGTGCAGCAAATAAATTCCGTTGGTGGAAATTGTAGAATTTTCACATGTCGTGTAAATAAAATGCGAGTGCCACTGACCATTGGACGCCCTGTGCAACAGGGCGTGGCCATGCGCCCATCTTACATTCAACCAGATGTTGAGCTGCCAAAGTGAATGTGAGAAATGCAAACCTAACGAACCGAAACACAACAACGCGACGACTGACGTGTCTCCTCTGTCAGTCAGTCAATCAGTCAGTCAGGCAGTCAATCAACCATTTAGTCAGTCAGTCAATCAACCATTTAGTCAGTGAATTAATCAATCACTCAGTCAGTCAGTCAGCGAGTCAGTCAATGAGTCAGCCACTCACTCAGTCAATCAGTCAATCTATCAGTCAGTCAATCAGCCATTTGCTCAGTCAGTAAGTCAGTCAAGCAGTCACTTAGTCAGTCATTCACTCATTCAGCCATTTAGTCAGTCAGTCAATTATTCAACCACTCAGTCGGTCAGTCAGTCAGTCAGTCAGTGAGTCACTCAGAAAATCAATTAGTCAGTCAGTCAGTCAGCCGGTCACTTAGCCAATCAGTCAATCATTCAATCTTTCAGTCAGTCAATCAGCCATTTAGTCAGTCACTCATTCAGTCAGTGAGTCACTCACTCATTCATTCAGTGAGTCTTTCAGTCAGTCAATCAGCCATTTAGTCAGCCAGTGAGTCAGTCAGTCAGTCAATCAGTCACTTAGTTAGTCATTCACTCATTCAGCCATTTAGTTAGTCAGTCACTCAGCTGGAGTCCCTAACCGCAATCCTTGAACGAGGACAATCTGTCTGGGTCCTGCTGAGCTCTGGATTCTAGGTTGCTAAAAGCAACCAGACAGTCACTCAGGCAGTCATTCAGTCCGTCAGTCAGTCAGTCGGTCCGTCAGTCAGATTCGCAGACACACAAATGAGCTTTGCCTTCGCGCTGCATAAACATAGAATAGAAATAAGAAAACTCAAGACATGCATTTTCCAAGTGAAGTGAATATTTTCATTTTCCTTCTGTTCCAGTTGTGTCACTTGCCAGCATTTCGCTACTTTGCATCCTTGTTGTGTCGATGTGTGAAAGTTTTTCCTTTACAATTTTCAATTTCCACCTTCGAAATGTGTAAATTGCAATTTACAGTGAGTAGCATTGAGATCTGGACGGGAAAATTCTATTCCGCTTAGAGAGAGAGCGAGAGAGGGAGAGAGAGAGAGAGAGAATGAGACTGAGGAGAAGAAAGAGAAAGAGAAAGAGAATGAGATGGAGATGGAGAATAGGAGGACTTCCTTTGACAATTGCAATGCCTCAAGCAAAGGGCATGAAAAATACCCAACTATCTGTGCAAAGGCAGGAGCATCGAATCCTGGCAAAAGAAATGAAAATATGCAAACGGTTGATCGGTTAAAGTAAACCTGATAAATGTGCTGCATAGACAGAGTTATCCTGATGGGGTAAATGGGTCGAGATAAATGGAGGATACCCTGCAACCGAAGGATGTGCCGAAGCAGATCTGTCAGCTCTTGGCTTTTCACATTTTTCCAAAGTCAAAAGAAAATCTAACTTTATGGAAAGTTGAGTGCTGATATGAGGTCCTGGCAGGGTATGGCCTGTGTCGGCTTCGGCAGCTCCTGCATTTCACATTCGTAGTTCTGGTTTATTACGTCAAGTGGCATTTGGTTGGGATTTTCATTTTGAAATGTGTTGGAGCATTCGCCTCTCTATTGCCTCCAATCGGATCCGATACATGGGCCATATATTATACATTACGTTTTGGCTATGGTCGCCCTGTCCTGCCCGGCCCTGCCCTGCCCAGTCACAGACAATTACATGCTGGACCAGCATCGGGCACGAGTCCTTTCGAAATGCAGTCCTTATGCTGTGAACACACACACAAAAATTGAAGTTCAGATCACGTGGCACATTTTAGTGCCTTTGGTTGTTCGCCTTTGATTGCCGCACAACAGTAACAACGAGGCGAACAGCAGCAACAACAACAACCACAACAACAGCAACAGCAATGGGAAGTTGCAGTTAAGGTCCTGGCAGAATATTTGTTTATTTGCTCCATATTTTAGGGTTTTACGGCAACGACGACATCGAGCAGGTTTTGTGGCAGGTATTTGCTTTCTTGGCTTCGGCCATAACAATGGTCGACCGGCAACCTGGAAAGGCAGCAGAAGCCGCAGGAGTCGCAGGAGTCGCCGGAGTTGCCGGAGCAGCAGCAGTCACAAGAGTCTCTGGAGTCTGGGAGCTCCTGCAAGTGCTTCCTTTTGATTTTACGCAGCTTATTTACTTATTTGAAAACTTGCAAGCAGTTCCCGTTGCGGTTCCTGTGACTTGTGTCCTTTTGCTTGTCTCCTGCCCCATCCACTCCGCAGCTCCTCTGCCTGCGTGCCTCACCTCTCTTCTTTGCCTTCATTGTGGCAATTTATTGACTCCTTTTCTCTGTATGTGACATTTGAAATGTTATTACAACTCTTGATTTGAATGCAACGACAAATTATTGAATCGTTTCCATGTCCTTACGGCTCCCCCTCCTAGCCCCCCACTCACGCCCTCAGCTATTCGCCCCCTTACCGCCAAAGGAACATACTGGAAGGTCGAAGCCACAGAAACGATTTCTGAACCCAACAAATTGGAAATCAAAACTCTATAAAAAATTGTGGCTCTGCGGTCCTTAAGTTTCTTTGCTTCTGTATGAAGCGAATTTTCAGGGGAAGGATTCCGATTGCCGGAGATCAACACAAAATGATCGATCCTTTTACTTTTTATAGAAATACTCAAAACTATAAATTACCTTAAATCAGATACATATATTTATGGGGTATATTTAGGGTATCAAAACGGTCGAAATAAGCCTAAAAGTACGAGGGTAGTTCGAAAAGTATTCACCCTCCAAACTAATAAAAAAACTCCATCTAATTGGCCCAATTCTTACCTTAAATTTAATTCATAACGAAAACAAATCAACAGTTGACGCTAAGGACGAAAAACACTCGACTGGCAGGCTTTTAAGGACATTACCACAATCCTGTCAACCAGCTGAAAGTTGTCTTAATTTTGGCTCTTCTTTGCATTGAATAAGTTTTAATGATTATTTTAAGCTGCACATCAGCTTCGTCCTTATTCAAAGTAGGTCCCTTCAGGTTGAATAAGCGTTTTCCCTTAGATTTGCACATCCTTTTTTAGTCACTTTGGTCTTGTTTTCGCAACCAGATTTTCGGGCAAGTAACTTCTTTGTCTAATCCTTGAAAAGTCCGTTCCAATTATTTTGAAATTCTTTAATGAATTGTATTCCATTGCGAACTTAAGAAGTAACTAATGACTCCAAGTCGATGCCATTACAAAGTTTCCCAGGAAGAGCCAAAGTTGCACATGCCACTCCCGGAGGACAATGGCGAACAGACGGTCAACTTGTTGAAACAACTTTATGCAAACATTGAACAAGTTGCGGGCTCAAAACAAAAACAAAAGCAAAAGCAGAGGAAAGGAGAGGGGGGCAGCGGGAGCAGAGGGGAGCGGAGTAAAAAATTAAAAATAAAGTACACAAATAAAAAGATAAATCAAATAAATAAATAAATATATACAGAAGGAGAAGAAGCAAGTATTTTGACAAGTGCCTGGCAGCCCAACAAAATGGAACATCATGAAGGAGATCAAAGCTGGCGGCCAGGACAGGCGTAAATATTGCATAGTCCAGCACAAATGCGATGTTGGGATGAACTGACAGACTTGCAGGCAGACAGACAGGCAGACAGGCAGACAGACAGACATACTAACAGATAGACAGATAGATGGGTAGACAAACAGACAGACAGACAGATAGACAGACAGACAGAAAGATAGACAGACAGTCGACCGCAATGAAGAGAGAACTCAACGGGGCAGCAAACCAAATGACAGACAGGACCGAAGGACAACAAAACAATTGTTCTTTCCGCTTTGTTGAGCAGCCAAAAACAATGCGGCTGCAGGAGGCAAGTTTAAACAGCGCAGCATCTTGCAACTTCTTGCAACTTCTTAGCAACTTCTTGCCACACTTTCATCATCATCATCATCATCCTCATCATCGTCATCCTTTTGATCATCATTCCTTTGATCATCAACATGTTCCTAATCTTTTTGTACTTCTCCATTGAATCGTTGCAGACATCATCGAGGCGCACAAAAACCAACAATTGTGCTCCCTCACGGGCGTCGAGGGTGGCCACTCGCTGGGCGGCTCATTGGCGGTGCTGCGGACTCTGTATGCGATTGGTGTGCGTTACATGACACTCACATCCACATGCCACACACCGTGGGCCGACTCGAGTTATGCGGACGCACCAACCTTTAATATGAAGCACGGCGGACTCACAATATTTGGCAAGGTAAGTGCTTATCCATATCCTTGCTGGCTGTTGCCATTGTTGTCCTTACAGCTGATTTAATGCTAATTAGTTGAAGCGAGCCACCAGTTTGGGGCTCCTTCTTGGCTTGGGCCTCACTTTGAATCCTTGTTGCGGGGCTTACACGGGGATTTTCGTGGGGGCGGGGGCGTGGTTGGTGAGGGAGGAAGTATGCGCACTCCAAGCGACGGTCAACCGCAGTTGGCGCTTTGTTGGCTTAGTCAAAAATGTTAAGTGTAGGTGAGCCTGTGTGTGTTAAGGGGTCTCCATGGTTATGTATGTATTTCGGTGTGTGTGTGTGTGTGAGTGTGTGTGTGTGTTGGCATATTTAAGTGCTTGAGCTACGTAGTGGCGCCATTTTGGGGCGCCACCGCTTTGTGTGCCTAATGGGTCAACAGCTCCTCAAATTAGGTGGATACAGCAATTCACGAGATCCACGCAGCTTTATGGCGGATTATCGAGTTGACGGAGGTGGGCAAACATCCTAAATTAACGATGAATCAGTTGCTGGAAGGACTACGAAGAATACACTTCTTGGGTTAGGCAGCCAATGAAACTGAGGGGTACGAGGGAAAGGTTCTCTCTGGGAATGCCAAATGTGATGTGTGAAAAGATTTTCTTCTGGTGTCTAAACTATTTTCGTACATACAGTATATCGTTTCTTACGTTCCTGACGTCCTAACCGAACGAACTAAGATATAGTATGTACAATAGAAATATTTTTGAGTCATCTTTCGGCTCTCGGGGCCCATCGTATAGGAAAAACATTTGTTTACATTCTAGAATTCTTTGACACACGCTCGTGTAATTATTTCGAAATTCGAAATTACCTCGAACGCCAGCCGCAAACCACTTTATCTTCAAGATCATAATGATGATCAAGCGGTGTTGCTATTAATGAACATTCGAACATCATAATGGCCTTTAGCTTCTTATTGTTGCCGCTGCTGTGGCTGCCGCTTTGCTCTTCATGGGCCCGTGGTGCTGCGCTTCCTCTTTGGCTATGGGCACTTGCCAAATGCTATTTGAGGAGGTGCACACGGAAATAAAACGTGTAAATGTTAAGATCTGCAAACCAAACACACCAACAACAAACACAACAACAACAACAACAGCAACAACAAACAAGAGACAAACACGAAATGAAAATGAAAAACAAAAAGAAAAACATTAAAACAATTGAATCGCACGGCAACAGCTGAGGAAAGCAGGAAATCTGAATTAACTGAATAATTCAAAAAATTCTTGAGTGTTGAATATAATTTTGAAAATGGTGAATAAACAAATCAACGGTACTTTCAATAAAATATGCAGATTAATTTGCTGATCAATTGGAAAAATATGTGTAAATGAAATGAAAATCGAGTCGAGAAAATGAAAAATGGAATATGGAAAATGGAAAATGGAAAATCTGTGAACGTCACTTCCTCATTTAAATAACGGAATTTTCAATTACACAGCCCAATACAATAGACGAATCCAAAATACGTAATGAAAAGTGAAAAGCATTTAATGCGCACGCGTTACGAGAAAAACGAACGGACGGAGAGGAAAGCAGCCAAGAGAGAGAAAAATGATTATGGAGAGCATTTAATGGCGAACTAATGGGGTAAATGGAAAATTTCGCTGCGACGAAATGAGCGTGCAATGGGAAAATTGAAATTTTCATTCATACTATAAGGTGAATTGCACAGTGTGATGGAAAAACTAATGCGAAAATGTGTATCAATTGAATCTCAAGCAAGAGTCCTTTGAAAAGTATCAGATTTCTCGATTTTAATCAAAATGCAGGCACAGATAAAAGAAACATTTAATTATTGGAAAAATCAATAAAAATATAAATAATCATAGATTATAATATGATATTTATGTTAAGGAATTAAATTTTTAAAATGATAATTTTTAACATATTAAATAACTGTTAATAATTAAATCACCAAACCAGAAGAAATTTTATTAATATATATTTAGTTTAATTATTTAATTTTAATTATAATTTTTGGCATATTTAATAACCAGAAGAATTCTATAAATATATATTTAATTTAATTCTTTAATTTTAATAATTATTTTTAACATATTTAATAACTAAATATATGAATCGCCAGACCAACAGAAATTTTATTAATATATAATAATATAAATTTTAATTATAATTTTTGGCATTAAATATGCCATTAATCGTCGGACTAAAAAAATTTAATTATTATATGTATATTTAATTTAATTATTTATTTTACTTAACGGTATTTCGTATGAAAATATCCCAAATCGTTAATTGTACAATTTGCCGCGGCGAACAATTGCCCTCATCCCAATGTTGGCACTTAAAATTCCTTTTCACCCGCATAGCTAAAAATACCCGCCACGCACCCACGAAGCGCCAGTCACATGTGCTGTGGTGAGAATGTTGCCAACCACTGAGCGCTCTCTCTCTCTCCCTCACTCTCTCGCTCACTCTCTGTATGTAGCTGTGTGCCGTTGTTTGACTCTCCTGCTGTTTGCCTCGACTGCTGTGTCGGTTGAGGTGAAAGCGCAAAACAGTCGACCACGAAATTCGCCCCAACGAGGCAGCAGCTGCGAATTGTAGAGACGAAGCACACGCCAGGCAGCAGTCGTGTAGTGAAGTGAAGAAAGGCGATACAAAGCAGAGGGAAGAAAGAGGAAAATAGAAAATACAAAATACAAAATACAAAATACAAAATACAAAAAACAAAATACTAAATAAGAGATAAAAAAAGTATAAAGTATAAAGTAAAAAATATAAAATATAAAATAAAACCAAACGAATTATACACGACAAGCAAATTAGCCAAAATATTTGTGTGCAATATATTTATAACAAATTCCGTTTAGCGCGACGCATTAAAAGGTGAAGAAATACAAATACCATTACAATAACAAATACAAATACAAATTCAAATTCAACAAATTCCAATTACTAACCAGCTGAAGAGTACAAACAAAAATATGTTTTATATTGTGTATGAATCAAGCATATGCAAAAATTACTAATCCAAAGAAAATGCTGAGCCAAGGGAACAAATACTAATCGGTTACTTCCTCCTCTATACGCAACGCACGAATATCCCACGCACACTCCTACACACACACAAACACACACACAAACACACACGCACACACACGCACACACACATACATACATACACAAATACACGATTACTCTCACACCCGTGATTGATGATGACAACACAGCAGCAACTTGCGGCGTCAGCGTCGACTGAGTCGGCGGCATCAGCAGCAGCAGCAGCAGCGGCATCAGCAGCAGCAGCGGCAGCGGCAGCAACAGCGACAGAGGATAACGGCAACGTTGACAACAGCAACACAGCCATGACAGCAGCAACAACAACAACAACTAAAACAGCAGCTGGCAATGGTGTCGCGGGTGGCGGCCACGCAAAGCAAAGCAAACATAGGTCGAGGTCATCTGCACGCTACGATGACGTGGAGAAGCAGCAAAGGAAGAGCCGAGCCATTGTCTCCATACCGAACACCATAAAGCTTAGCATGCTGAATAGTGGCCTGTTATCCTTTGAACGGATTAAGCTCGAGGCGCGTGATGAAAATAACTCGTTATCAAAGACGATACCCAATGGGCCCATCGACGTCCGACATTTCCTTAAGCTGTGCGATCTACGGCGCAAATTCCCCGTTCTCTACAAACTCGAGTTCCAGACGGCGGCCAAGGTGGAGACGAACACGTGTCGACATGCCCTCAAGAAGAACAACCAGGAGAAGAATCAGAATCCCAAGTGCATTCCATATGATTACAATCGCGTCGTGCTCCAGAAGCTGCCCGGCGTCCCCGACTCCGACTATGTGAATGCCTCCTATGTGGACAGCCTGCTTAAGCCCAATGCGTACATAGTGACCCAGGGTCCGGTCGAGGAGACAGTGAATGCCTACTGGCGCATGGTGTGGCAGGAGAACATCAGCGCCATTGTCATGTTGACCAAGACCTTTGACTTTGCCAAGGTTATGTGCGTCCAATACTGGCCACCCAACATGGAGGTGCACGAGACCTACGGCGACATCCACATCAACATTGTCCGGGAGGAGCAGCTGGCCAACTTTCACATTCGCACCTTTCGCCTGTACAAGAAGGGTGAGCAGGGCGAGGTCACCGATGAGCGCTTGATACTCCAGTTCCATTATACCGAGTGGTATTCCCACTCCTGTCCCTTCTCCAATGCCCTGCTGGAGTTCCGACGCCGCGTCCGACTTGTTGTGGGCAACATCATCAAGGACGGTGACGATGTGGATATGAGGGGACCCATCCTGGTGCACTGTAGCGATGGTGGCGGTCGCTCCGGTGTGTATATGTCCATAGATGCCAATCTGGAGCTGGCCGAGGAGGAGGAGTCCTTCAACGTTTTTGGCTACCTCAAGAAACTGCGACAGTCACGCAAGGGGCTGGTCGAGAATGTGGAGCAGTACAAGTTCATCTATGACACGCTCGAGGAGCACATCATATGTGGCAAGACCTGGTTTCCCGTCTCCGAGCTATCCGATCGCCTCAAGGCCAAGGCTCGTCGCAATTCCGGCACCAAGATGAACGAGTACCAATCCGAATACGATCAGATCTGCAAGCAAACCCCCCGCTTCACCATCGGTGACTGTGCAGGTGGCCACCGGGCGGACAACCGAGAAAAGAATCGCGATGTCCTCTGCGTGCCGCCCGACAACTTTAGGCCCTATTTGACCAGCTTCCAGGGCAATGCCTTCACGGATTACATCAACTCGGTCTTCGTCGATGGATACACCAAGCCCCGCGAATACATTGTCACCGAGTGGCCCATGAAGCACACGCTGGGCGAGTTCTGGTCCCTCGTCTACGATCATGAGTGCTCGGCGGTTGTGGTGCTTTGTCAGCCGCCATCGCAGTCCCAGCAATACCCATCGTTTTGGCCCAACAAATCGAAGATGGAGAAATATGGGCCCGTCTTCTCGGTGCACTACGTCATGTCCAAGAGCTATACGAACATCAAGCAATGGGAGTTCAAGATCAACAAGAAGATCGTCTCCCTCACGGAGATGATGGCAGGCGTGAAGGCCCCAACGCGTACCGTCCAACTGTTTCAGTTAACCTGCTGGCCGATGGGCCACAAGGTGCCGAGCTCCACCAATTCTCTGGTCTACCTCATGAATATGGTCGAGATCTGGCGCAACAAGGTCGACTATGGACCCGTCTGTGTTGTCTCGCCCGATGGTCGCAGCCGTGCGGGTGTTTACTGTGCGGCAAATGCGTGCATCGAGCAGGTCATACAGCACGGCGAAGTCGATGTCTTTCAGGCCGCCAAGACCGTGCGGCGCCACCGTCCACATCTGGTCGAGAACATGACCGAGTACAAGTACTGCTACGATCTGGTCCTCCACTACGTCCTGCACTTCCTCAACAAGAAGGATTGAGACCAGTGACCGATCCGTGTACTTAAGCCTTTTGTTTACGAGTGATGCGAGAGACCCATAGCCACAGCCACACCTAAACACACACACACCTATACACACACACACATATATACGCACACACAGACAGACAGCTGTGTGTGGCTCCTCTCTCGCTCACTAAATTTGTCTCTTTTTTACGGGTGGACGACACCCACAACTGCTTTATGGTTAACAAATTGATGTCCAAGTGGTCCACAAACTAATGCCTATTACTTCAGTCTAGTAAATGTCCATTCTACATAGATCCATATATCATATTAGAGGGCTGAGTGGCTAGACAGTTAGACAGACAGTTGACAGTTAGACGGCTTGGCACAGCCCTGAAGCAATAATACTGAGTATTTTTGTTGTGCACAACACAATTTGATTGTTTTTCCTTTGTCCTTGTTCGTGTGCGTTGCTCGACAGGGAAATTGAATTTCCCACAGCCACGATACTTTTTTAAAGGTCCTTCCCGCTTCGGAGTTGGGACGTAAGATCCCAACGGGACCAACAAGCCATATGATTGCGATCTGTATCTGAAGTCGGATCGAGATATGAATCTGTATCTTGCATCCGCAACTGTAATCAGATCTGTATCTGTATCTGTATCTGTATCTGTATCTATATCTGTGTATGGATCTGCATCTGTATCTGTAGATGGATCTGAGTCGTAATCTGTATTTGAATCTGAATCTGAATCTGTACTGTATGTGCCATGTGAAAGCCCCAATTGTTGTTGTTATTGATATATAAATGATATATAAACTATATATATATATATGTGTATATGTGCATATGTGTATGTGTATACGAACAGGTATACGTGTACTTTCATATGTACGCAGAGAAAACTTTTAACTATTATTATTATTATTATTATTATTATAATGAGAAAATGTTTATGTTTAAAATATAATTATGTTAACTCTTAAAACTTGCTACCTATACAAATTGTTGATATATGTATATCCTATATATCCTATACAGTAGGATATATCCTATATTATAAAGCGCTCTATATATTATATACTCTATGTATACCTCTATATAAATGTTATGTTCTGCATAGACCTAGGATCACTTCGAATGCTGTTAAGGATTCTATTTTTTTAAATATGAAAAACTTTGTTAACAGAGGTGCAAAAGAAGAAGAAGAAGAAGAAGAAGAAGAAGGATAAGAAGAAGAAGAAGAAGAAGAAGAAACGAAAGAAAGAAAATATTTATTTATTTAAAGATGAACGAAACAAACGTAACACTAGGAACAGAGAAAATATGAATCAAGCCTCAAAACTCGATACGAACTATTGTTTATTTTTATGAAATGTATAAACACACACACACACACACACACACACACACACACGCATTACTCTTTATGTATATGTGTATAACTTTAGTTTCGCATTTATGCATTCGAAATGAAACATTTGTTTAACAATTTAAATGCATATAACAAACACACACACACACAAATAGACACACACACACACACACACACACACACACACAAACACACACACAGAAAGTAACGCACATATATTTATATACATCTATATATATTCTTATATTCTTGTAAGTGTATTGAATTTATTTTTTTAAATACAAATAAATGTGCAGAAATATTTTGGACCGATTCCGCAAGTCGGAAAATCGGGGAAGGTTACAAATCGAAAGAAAATCCAATAAGAAAAACAAATTGAATTGTGTTTCATTTATTGAGTGGTTCTTTTAATAAGATGGAAAATTATTGAGCAAAATATTGCCGATAAATAAATAAACAAAAATGCAATAAGGGAAAATTTGATGAGTTTTCCCTTCAGCCAGACTTTCTTATATAATTTATTATTTATTAATTTTAAATATTTTATTTATTTTTATTATTATTTATTAATGTTAAATAAAATATTTATTTTTATTATTATTTATTTATTTTTATTATAATTTATTTATTTTAATTTTAATATTTATATTTATTATTATTTATTTATATTTATATTTATATTTATTAAATCTTTATTATCTATAAGAAAACTTCAAATAAACAAAACTCCTTGGGATAGTTTTAAGTGTCAGAGACAATCAGGAATTTCTTTTAAATTAAATATTTTTTAATTTTTAATTACACGCATACAAATGAAATAACAAACACACATACACACACATAATTTTTATTTTCTCCTTTCAACTTTATTTTCATTTCAAGTGGCCGAGTACCAAGAAATTCTGAAATTCTGAAATTCTGAAATTCCGAATAATAATTACAATACTCGAGTGCGGCCCATTACATCTTTTGATCTTGCGCATTCCGCAAAAAACTGAATCATAAACTCAAAATATCAATCAAAATACTTTTTGCGCATTAATTGGAAATTTATTTATTTATTCGCGCCGCAAATGGCAAATGGCAAGTGGCAAGTGGCAAATGCCCTCTCCCTGCCGCACATCTGCACATCACACACATCAACCCATTCATACACATCCACACTTCCGCACACATTCACATCCTCATCGAATCCATGATGATGATAAACAAAACAAGATGATCCAAAATAATCGCGATATTATAAAAACCTTGACCAAATTACGGGCCAAGTTAATGCGTACAAATCAAATAGATGCGGAGGCCTCCATTATGTAGATGTATGTTAAGCTCCGTCGATAAAAAGGCCTCCATTAAAGGGATCGAGTGTTGGGGTTCCGAATGGCTGATGGGATGAGGCAGGGAGGAAGTGGGACGGAGGGACATACAAGGTGTGCTCCCTATAAAATCGATAAATGACAGCACAGCTTTTGCTTTGGCCGGCAATAAAAATACAACAATAACAACAAAAACAACAATAACAATATCAACAACAACAACAAACACATCAGCAGCAATAACAACACCAACAACAACAACAACAGCAACAACAACGAGGGGTAATAATAGTAAAAGTTGAGTGTCCGCCATGACATCAGCAGAAACATCCAAAAACAAGTAGGAATATTTTGTACCCTTCAAGTCTGCACGACTGGCAGATACCCTTCAATTCACTGGGTGAGTCATAAGTTAGGCACTCGTGACACTTAAGATCACAATTGCACACATACATACACATATTTTAAGTTACCAACACATCTACTCTTATATCAAATATTTTTATCAAGCATCGCACTAAGCGCTGGGCAGTTTTCAGCCCGCAGCTCAAGCAGTGCAAAAGTCGCACTGCTTGCTTCCCATGTCTCTCCCTTGGCTGTGGGTCTACCCTGGCTGTGGGTCTACCCTGGCTGTGGGTCTTCCTTCTGCTGTAACTTCTGTGTTTATTAATCGATTTTCATGAAATTTTTAACATGTATAGAAAATATTTTAAAGATTTCAAAATTTGAATTAATTTAAAATAGAAATTAGTTATTTAATAGACTAATGACAGTTTTTTCTACTCTTATTATCTGAATCAATGTGATGCACTCAGTGCGTACACTCGGGGTATCCATAAGGTGTACACTTTTTGTTTACACATTTAGTTGAATGTATTCACATTCAGTGAATACACTCACAGTATACATTCGGTGTATATAGCCTCTAAGCGGCACATAAAAGTCCATACACTAAGCTAGTAAAACTGATTTAAGGCGACTGGAAAAATAATAATATTTTTCGAGTATATGGAAAATGCTTCTTGTTTTTATATTCCTCATTTATTTTCCATTTTCTTTGGGGAGGCGTAGAAATTGCAAATGCCTTTGTTTTTATACATTTTAAATTGTTGTTACCATGCGGACTCTTGATATATGCAAAAAGAGAGGGAGATGCGAATAGAGCAATAATTTTATTTGGAAAATTTATTTATGAGCCTTTGGGTAAAAACAAGCGCGTGGCCAATTAATTCACACTGTGGGGGCGGTAACTGGCGGGGGGTGGCTGTGGAGCAGTACTTAAAAATTAGTCAGCATTTGCTTTTAGTGGCAATTCCAGTTTTAGTATTAGTTTTAGTTTCTGTTTCAGTTAATTAAAAACCTAATTGCAATTAATTTGTGAAAAGCATACAAAAATTGATGGCATATTAAGTTCAACATTGGGCCATAAATATCGAGTCCTTTTAGCTCTGAGTCTGTGTGTGTGTCTGAGTCTGTGTGTGTGGGTGTGGGTGACTGTCTGATTGCAGCAGAATTATTAAGACTCAACAAGCCAAGAATTTATTAGTAGAAATGCCAATAAACTTAATTGTGGCTATAAAGCTTTAAAATGCTAGAAAAGAGGGAAAAAATATATATAAATATTGTGATCCTTAAATGCTCAGTACTTTCAGCTGTAATCCTTGCATTGAGCCTTTAATGCTCTTAAAAAAATTGTAAATTTAAAAAATAAAAAAAAAAATGTAATTCTTTTTGTAGAGTTGCCCTCTATGGGACGCCTAATGGTCGGGCATTCAAAGGCTTCTGTTCGCTCCTCCTTTCAATCACATTGCGTGTGTGAGTGTGTGCCTGTGTGTGTGTGTGAGTGTTGTCGCATGGGTTGGCTGGGCAGGAGGAGAGGTGCAGTGGGAGAGGGGCAGGTGGATGCAACAACTTATGAGTATTGTTCGCTTCCCCTACTTGTTGGAAGTCATGCCCTTAACTATTTCCACACAATTGCCCCGCTGCCGGCGTCGCGCACCCCTCCCGCACGTGGCATTATTAGCTTTTGTTTGCGGTATTTTGTTGCATGCCGCCGTCTGCGTTGTTTGGCTAATTCAATTATGCAACGTCTAAGGAGTTGAGTGTGTGTGTGTGTGTGTGTGTCTATTACACACCTGTATGCACACACTCATGACCGCTCATTCACGCATTCGACATGTGAGGACTTTCTCCGCCCCCCCACACGATGGCAAGCCTCACATGTCCTGCCATTAACATTCACTCTCGACGAACTGAACGAGAATTAAAATAATGTGAATAACGGGAAAAATATTATTATTAATATTTTGCTGCCATTGCATATAAACATTAATATTATGACATTTATTCACGCCGAGGACAAGCCCGGCGAGAGGAGCCAACGGGTCGGGCACGTAATGGGAAATGAGTTAAAAACTGTTGGTCTTTGGCTTTCGCACAGACTTTTCGCAGACTCTCGAGGCTGGGGCATGCCACGTTCTCACGTGCTTGGGGTGAAAATGAGTGGCACTAATTTGATATGACATGAAATTAAATTTAAATAATTAAACAAATGCCTTTTATGCGGTTCTCTCTCTTCTCCCCCCTTCCCATATTTTTTCCACTCTCTTTCGCATTCTCCGTTGTGGCTGAAGTTGCCGCCCCTCCCGCTTCCCGCTTTCCATCACTTCTGCAGCTTCCGTTGCCTCAAGGCGTGTAGTACACTATGTAGCAACCATACATTTTAATTAAGTCTATGGGGAAAGAGAGAAAAAAGAGGAGTGTGAAGAGGAGAGAGGGGTGAGAGAAGAGAGAAGAGAGCAAGGATAGAGAGACATGGAGAAAGCTAAGAATTTTTGTAATAAGAAAACCAAGAAGGACTACGACAAGAGGTAATTTGATTATGAACGCAAGAGATTCAAAGGATTAAAAATTACTCCTACAAGGATCCACAGGCAACTGATGAGACTTCAGTGCTGCTTAAAGCTGCCAAGGATCTCAGCTCAGGGACAGGCAATGAAAATTGATGTACAACTGCAAAGTTGAAATTTGAACTAATTGGAGGCGCAGTCACTCAAAAGGATGTCATGAGTGAAATTGAATTTAAATGTCCTTTTATAAATTCCATCATTGGATTTAATTGAATGTCAATTAATTGCATGTATCGTTTTTCCTCCTGCAGCAGCTGCTGCACTGTCCTTGCCAGCAAAAGGTCAAAGGACAAATATTTATGCATTAAATGTTTTCATGTTTAATTAGTATAAGAAATGCATTGGAAAATGCTGCAGAGTTGTGTGCGAGAGACAAAGCCAAACGCAGGATGCCAACCTAATGAAAAATTCGAGTAATCAAAACCAATAATTTCTCCTGCCAGGACGATTTGACAAGACATAGGGCGAAGGACAATGGCATGCGAGGCGATAGATTTAATTAATGTTAACACGATGACTTTGACAAGCAGACAATACAAATAGCACAGCTGCTCGAATATTTATATATATATATATATCAATATGTACACACACACACCACATACCATACACACACACACACACACACCCAGAGACAAACTGAATGCATTTCGCTCTGCTGATGACTGACAAATTAAAACGGGCGGTCGTTTGACTAAGTGACTAAGTGACTGACTTTTTGTTGTGGCTCTATTCCAGTGTGTGCTCTTCTCTATGTATGTGTGACACATACTCTTGTTTTTGTGTGTGTGTGTGTGTGTGTGGGAGTGTGTGCCTTGCACAGATGCCATTTGCCTTCCCAACGCTCAAGTTGACTGCTTTGGTTTATTGTAAACATGTGTGCTAACAACTTGAGTCCCCCTCCGTCCAGATTGAGTTCTACTTGTGCCTAAGACAAAGGAACACACACACACACACACACACACATACCGCATTTACAGTCTTATTCACCTACACAGAATCCTTAGAGTGTAATTTAGTGAGGTTCACAAATCAAATTTAAACCAAATTAAACTGCAAGTGATTTCAATGCAATTTCTTGTTTGGAGATCCTGGAGATGATTCCAGGATCCTTTCGAATTGGTGGATTAGTAACTAAGAGTTATCCTTAAGGTCTAAAAATCCTTGTAGCCTTGAGCATTTATCATATATCACCCTTCATTTGGCTACAAAAATTATTAAATTTTTCTCCTCGCGGACTTCTCGTTCCTCACTCACTTCTTCCTTTGTAATGAAGTACTTTAGGTCACATATTAGATTTACAGGACATCTTCTAGTCTGAACTAACGCATTCATATATCCTTTGCCACTTTCGATTAGACAATAAGTTTCAAGGCTTATGCCAAGTCGAGATTTAATGAAGAGCCAAAGCCCCGAAGAGCCTCTGTAATCGGCACTCGTCCTTTTGGCTCTGCTACATAATAAGCCCTATGAATACCCTTTTGTTTTCAAGTCTTCACTACATGAGTGACAGAGAACGGCAACAACAACAACAACAAGGACAACAAGTTGAAAGCAACAAAGCTGAACAAGGATTCACTTTATGCAAATTTTCCTGTATGCAATTTAAACAAAAAGCGTTGCACGTGTTTCCCAGTTGTTGTTGTTGTTGTTAGTCATAATGAGCTACCCATAGATAGATAGCTACACACAGACACATGCAATTACACACACTTACAGTCACAGTCACCGTCACACACAGCCAACAGTTTGGCAGTTGAACAAATTTTGTAAAGCTTTTTACATAATACAAAAATTTGATATGCGCCGCGTGTTCATATTGTTGCCTTGTTCATTATGTATTTAATTATGCTTTTGTGCATTTTACAACCCACGCACACACACACACACACGGCATTTAAATACACATGAAAAGATAAACACACGCACACACACACGCACACACACACTCAAACTCACCCACAAGCTCACTAAGCCACGAAAAGTTTTATGCAGCAAGTGAAAAAGTTGTTTACTACACACCCACCCACACACACACACACACACACACACACACATACACACACACGCACACATAGAGTAGAGCTTTGCCACGCCTTATAGCGCCCCTTTGGACCACGTCACTTGCATGGCCAAATGTCATTAACAATTTTTGTTAAGCTCTGCCCCCGAAACTTTCAACTTTATGTTTTATATAACAAAATTATAGTTTAATATTTAATTAAACATTTTGAAACTTAACGGCGCTTATGCTCCCCGGAAGCTCAAGTCTGTAAGCCCCAGTGCTTCACCTAACCAACTCCAGCCCCACCCCCACACACACCTCCCATTCAAAACTATTTAAAAAAACGACAATCGCAGAATTCCAGAAGGAGAAAAAAAATCGAAAGGATATTTTAAGAAGCGAGACCCGCGGATACCCTGTAAATTTGGTAATGCTTTGAATTTTAATATTAAAATTTATTAATTTTATATTTAAAATTTAACTGAATTTGTATGGTATTTAAGACATGTTATTCATAATACCAAATATAGCAGATTTCTGGTATAAAAGAGGCTGTCGATTTTTGTTGGAAATCTGATATAAAAATCACTCCCAATTATTGAGTTGTCTGTGCTTCTTCATTCTGGGGCATATCCTGTTTACAGGATATAATCTTGCTTATAATTAAATTATGAGCTGCTGCTCAGAGACGGCATTTGTGGTCGCATTGTTTTGTGGTGCATGCTGCGTGGTGCATGGCGCGTGTTGCATGGCGCGTGCGGTGCAATTGCATTACATAATTAGCTGACCATCTCTGTATTTGTTGTTGTTGTTGTTGTTGTTGTTGTTAGTTTTGTTATTTCTATTATTGTTGTTGTTGTTGGCAGCTGGCGGTTGCAGCTGTGGCATTGTCCATTGCATCGCATATGCCGCCGGTTAAATCAATAAAAATTTTATTCTAATTGCCTGATTTGCAATGATTTAACCAAATATCCGGAATATCCTGCATGACAGGACTGACCGCTGAATATGAGAAAATTTGACTGATTGTCTGAATTTTGGAAATGCATAAAATGCAAAATGATATAAAACGCCCAAATTATAAAATCATAAAATACAAAAATGAAACGAGTTTCAAACTTTTTGGCTGCGACCGAGCGAATCAGGACTTGAGTTTGACTCAGTCGGAATGAGTTTCAAATATCCTCTAAGCTCAAAATTAATTAAAACCGAAATTCAAGAAAGGACTTCTTCGGAGAACTGGAAACTTTGAATTGGTTAAATAAGGGAAAATATATTTTAAAACGAATTAAAGCCGAAAGCTACTTAAATTCAAGTGTCAAGTCAAGTTTCGTACACTTTTCCATTTTCTAAGTTTTCCCATGGATCAAGATTTTCCCTGTTTTTCTTCTTTTGGAATACACATAAAAAGTGAAACGCAAAGAAAATCCACTTTTCCTGACGTTTCTTCTATTTATTTTCCAACTTATATCCGTTCCTTGCACATCCTTCATACATTTCCTTTTCATTTTCGAACACAAATATTTTCCTTTTGCAGAGTCTTTCCCTCTCTCTCTCTCTTTCTCTCTCTCTCTATCTCTTCTCTCTTCTCTCTCTTTCTTGTCTCAATCTATTTATCTTTATTTCTGTAACAAGTAAAATATTTTTGTTTTCCTTTTGACCAAAGGACAAGCTGCCACATTGCATTGAATATTTGATTCTGTGCCTTATTAAATTTCCGTTTTGAAGTTATTTGCGACTTCCACCCAATCGAATCCTTTCTCTTCCTCATTCTGGGCAAACAATATAAGGACCCAACAGAAGTGCGCAATTAGAAACATATTCAATGCTCTTGAGCATAAACTGACCACCACCACAGCTGGCGGCCCCGCCTCTGCCGGTCAAATTATTGCTGCGACACCCACAATCGTCAGGATAATGGAAAATTTTGCATTGAGTCCTTGGTTCACTTCATTAAATATCCAATGGGCAAATATCAATTTAACAGAAATAAATTATTGATATTTATGCTTATTATTCTCTCAGAATACGTGATTTTCTTAAGAAACAATGCAGCTGCCCCGCCCAACAGCCCGCCCACTTTCCGAACCCCCGGACTCCCTGCCCGGACTCGGACTCTTCTTCGCAATGGATCAGCCGCATGACAATCGTGATATAATTATTCAATAAGGTTGATTGACCCGAAGTGCTTTGGGGGCATTGTTAGCTTCAATAATGTTCAATTAAAATCCACTGTGTTTTGATATGTGATACAATTGAACAACAACAACAACAACAGCAGCAACAACAACAACAATAATAACATTGAGATGCAACCACAATTGAAAATGCTGGAAATATGTTGGCAATATAATTTAGAACCCTTGACGGCGGTCGAAAGCCACAAGCAGCCGTTGTCCAGCTCTTAAGCCAAGCAATTTTAATTAAGTGGGGGTGCTTCCAGGTGCTTCGAGGTGCTTCGAGGGGCTTCCAGGTGCTTCGAGGTGCCTTCAGGTGTATCCATAAAATATGCATTAGCTTCTCAGACCTGATTATAATGATGGATAGTAAAGACTGACAGGAGCCAAGAGACTCAACATGGAATGCCAGGACTTACATGTGTACCTAAGTGTTTATACATATTTGTGGAGTAGAGTAGCTATTGCAGGACTCGCTGGGCTTTGGCAGGATATGTAAATAAACTAGAGGCTGGCAAAATTAAATTATGTTTAATCTGAAGTAGATAAACTTGAATCCTTGGCACTTGGAATGCGATTCGTATAATGAGAAGCGAATATTGAAATTTAATGTGGACTGAAATACTACCAGGACCCTTGACTAACAGTGAAGGAAAATTGTCCTTTCCTACTTTTTATAAGAACTAATTTTGAAAATTAAAAATATTCTAAAGGAGCCTCAAATAGTTTTTAAATTGAATTGGAAAATTCCTTTGGGATATTTTATTGAAATATGCAATGTCCTTTGAATCGAGCTAAGCAGATATGTGTCCTTTGCAATTGCAGGTCTTATACCAGCACAAAGACTAGGATAGAAATTAATTTCAAAACTTTATTTGGTTTCAACAAATTTGCAAAACTTCTACGACTCTAATAAATATTTATTTGCAATTTAAATGAATACCTAAATAAGTGTGTGTGTGTGTGTGTGTGTGTGTGAGTGTGCTTGTATTGCAGGTGCAAACTGAGAAGATTACAAACAGAATCCCTTTTGTTATTCAAACCAAAAAATGTCAGAATTTTAACTTTGTGAGTCCATCGCAAATTGTCGTCCAGTGGAAGCCTCCCATTTGTGGCACAAACGGGCACCTGCTGCATATTCCGCATATAAAATTAAATCGAGACAAAAGTGCAGCAAAGCTGTGGCAGCAAGCGAGAGAGAGAGAGAGAGTGGAAGTAGAGGGTGGAAGGGGAAGAAGGCGAGAAACGCTTTAATTGAAAATATTTGCAAGTTTGACACTACAATTGACCGCAATGCAACTGCAACGAGTTGCAAGCATTCAAGATTTCTATTTAAAATACAATACAAAAAAAAGGACTTTTATTTTTATAGCAAGAAGAAGGACTTAGAGATACCCTAGAAAAAGTATAAAAGCAGAAAAAAGATTTGCAGGATCTTCGGTTAAAAATTGATTTAAATTCCTAAAATAAATCAGATTTATTTATGGTCGGGCTTTTATCATTTTTTAAGCAACATATTATATGAAATATTTATTTTTTAAATTAAAAAAAAAAAATTATAATTTATAAATATTTTTTTTATTATTATTTAATTTTTAAATGGAGCAGGTTTTATTTTGCTTTTGTTAATTTTGCTGAAGCTCAAAAGTTTTTTTAAAATACATTTTTAAATATGAAGCAGAGGTTGAAACTAGTTCCTTTTTTAGTTCAGCTGAGTCCGGATTATTTTAGCTGTTGGATGATTAAATAATTCACTGGTCTTTCCAGCCACCAAAAACAGCTTCACTCTCTGCCACTTATCTTCCTTTGGCAAATAACTGGCAGAAGGCACGACAATAAATGCCTGCAGGTGACATGAATCGCTATGAATTCGACAGGCGGCAGGCAGCAGTCCGCAGGCAGCAGTCAGCAGGCAGCAGTTAGAAGTCAGCAGTTAGAAGTCAGCAGTTAGTCAACGGCAGTCGTGAGGCCAAATTGCAGTATAGGAGAATTTGGGAAACGTTTATTGATTGTACATTTGAATATTTTATTACATTTGCCGACTGACACATCCGAGAGGCCGGCAATTGGCAGGCATTTGCATCACTTTGCCGTGGAAGGGGGGGAGTGGTGGTAGGGATTGAGGGGGGTAGCCGCAATTGCAGCTTGGAAATTTGTATGCAATAATTTTGTCAGGCTTTGCATAGTTTAATTAAAATTCCAACTCAGTACAAGGATATGAATGGCCAGCCAATCCAAGGTATGCGATGCATTTTATGTCTTATGACAAAATAAAATATTTTCACTTCTATTTCTGCTCTCGGCATTATTTTCCTCCTTTCTCGGCCCGTAATCAAATTGTGTGCCCATTGACATCGCAAAAATAGTTGCTTGCTTGTGGTTTTAATGGTTTCTGGGCAGGACTTCAAATGCAGTGGAGAATCACATTAAAATGTAGACAAAAAGAAATTCTTTTCTGATTGCAAAAGTTTTTCTCATTTAAACCCAACCACAAAAGCAGTTGAAAGCCGCCAGCCGCCAGCCGCCAGCAGACAGCAGACAGTAGCCAACCGCCAACCGCCAGTTGCCAGTTGCCATCTGCCATCTGGCATCTGCCATCAGCAACGGATCACAATCTGAACATCACGTATACGCCGTGTGAGCCGTGCAAAGCTATGCAAATGCATTCACACTTCGCGGCACAGCCAAAAGCTGGACAGAGGCTCAACTCCTGTTCGTTTTCATATCCTCAAAATATCGCCAAAAATTTATTTCATATATAAATCTATTTTTTTTTCTCAAGTCTGACAAGTTAATTAAGTGTCATGTGTCCTTCATATCTTGTGGAAAGAAAGGCAAAATTTGATAATCAAATTAAACACAAAAAAGAACAAAATTTATGCAGGACATTAAAAAGATAAATACATATTTTAAAATATACCTAAATAGGTACATATGTCCTTTATGGCCTATGTGGAGAGTCTTGAACAGTTATAGGAAAACATTTCTGTCTTTTGGGAGCTAAGATTCTATATAAGTTACCTAGACATATCCTTAGGTTGAACAGATTTCTCAAGTCTGCCAAAAACCAAGTACCTCGAATATCCTTGATCTTTTTCAACTCTGCGGTAGTTGATTGATAGTAAGCAATCCTTTAAATAATTTTGGACTGCAACTGAATAAAAGAACTATCCAGACTTGGTTAAGCTTTTTAGTATATACCAAAAATATACCAAAATTCCGCTTCCAACTCCATCAAATTTAAATTGAAAAAAATTCAAGAGCATCTGAAATCTTCCTCTCTCTAGCTCCCCCTCTCTTCCTCTCTCTCTCTCTCCCATTCTCTCGCCCACAAACATTTAAACTTAATTTTAATTTCTTCAATTGAAAGCGAATTTAAAGCGAATTCATAAAAAGGAACGCAGTGTTTGCCCACGCGTCGAATGCGCAATGTTTGCCCAAGTGTGAGCCTCGGCTCATTTATGAAAATTAAATTTTTCCCATTTTCAAATTACACGCATGTACCTGTCCCCCCTGGCAGCCAGATAGACACAAAGAGACGCAATGTATTTCAATAGTGAATTCGGTCACCTGTGCAAACCCCCCCTCCCCCCAACCCAAAAAAAATAAAAAAAAAAATTAAAAAAAAAACAGAAACAGAAAATAAAAAAAAAAACCAACAAATAAAACGAATGATGACGAAATGAAGGAGGGTAAATAAGAAAGAAGAAAACCAAGAGAAATAATTAAATAGAATTTTCCCGAATTTAAGAGCAAGGCGGGGGAGGGGGCAGCAGGGAGGGGGGGCAGGGGAGCTTTAAGATGATCGCATGTATGGCATATGCATGACATGTGTCGCTGGAAGCTCCATTGTGGCCTGGCAATTAATTAATGCGCATCAGGATGTGGAGGGGGGCGTGGCAATTGGACGGGTGGTAAATGGCAGTAGGTGGGTGGTGGGTGAGGGGGAGTTGTGGGGAGGGTGGGGTTGGGGTAGTCGCATTAAATTTGATAAGCATTTAAGCATGTTACTCGGCACTTCCGTTGGGAGATAATGTGAGTTCAAGGGACACACACACACACACACAAGCACACACACACACACGCACACACCGACACATTCACATACATGGCGTCAGTCAACTAATGCACAGCTGCAATGATTTATTATTAGGTAGCTAAATTATTCACGCGTTCGCCGGCGCAAATAAAGATTAATGACGGCGTTTCAGAATTTTGCACGCCCAGCGCCGCATGTCAGGCTGTCTATTTAACTGTCTCTGGCCGTCGCTGTGTACCTCAGCGCAGCCACACCGTCTGGAGCCCCGTCTCTAGCCGCCTCTCCAGAACCCTTGCCACGCCCCAACTCACATCGTGCGGTTGGTTTTTCAGCGTTCCTTTGTGCAGATTTCCGCACCCAATCGTCGGTGCATGGCCACCCATACACATGACTGGAACAAGCCAACGAACTACACGCATCATCATCTGTATCCGCATCCTCACACACACACAAGCATACACACACACACACTTACACACAGACGTAGGCCACACAACCAGCAATGGCATCGCAATTCAGTTGTGCGTGAAATTTATGCATATGTATGTAGACGCGTGTTGTTTTTCCAACAGCTCCCAGAGACCCGCTGCCACCCAGCCACCCAGCCACCCATCACCAAGGCCCACCCCCTTCTCCGAGGACCCTTTTATGCGAAGCTGTGCCCAACAACTAGACGCGGGTTATGTTTGATCCATGATATGTAAATTCTCTTCGGGCGCAGTGTGGCTTAACCTTTGACGTTGCCGGGGGGCATCCGGCAGGGGGGAAGGGGGCTGAAAAATTTTCTCATTAGAAGCAAGCGGGGTTTTTGGGATGGGAATTGGATGGGGATGGAAGTCGGAGGTCAGAGGATAAAGGGAAAGGGGAATGAAGAACTAGCAACAGGTTTTCAAAATTTGAGTAGAAAATCAAAAAAAAAAAAAAAAAGAAAAATGGAGCCATTTTTGAAGTCCTTCGTATCGCGTGGATTCAAAGTGATTGGATAAATGGAAATATGAAGTGTGTTTTCCAATTTTCCAAACAATCGGCTTTTAAATTTTCACATCCACTGGAAAGGAGTGGAAAATTACTTTGATATGTTAAGCAGATACGCGTCTGCTGTCCATTGGACTTTTGGGGGTGAAGGACTCCAATATCCTCTATAATTTAATGGGAGCGTCTGTTTTTCAATTTTGAGGAAAATTTCTATAGGAATTTTCTGTGGCTTATCGCACATTTTGAAGCCGCCATTCAGTCTGAGTACATGCCAATTCCATTTGGATTCTATTTATAAATCCTCTCAAACCCAATCTTCTCGGCTCTCCGCCCCGCGTCCTCCTCTTAGAAGCCAACAAGGTGAATGAGAGTAACTCAACCATCAGGCAAGCCCATGGAATACCTGGGATTTAAATGCTATTTACACAGCTTTTGGATGTCCGACAGCCACACGCAACAACATGGGGCACGAACCAAATCCGTGCAACAGCCGCTCTGGGGAGGTGCCACACTTATACCCATACAACACACACACACACATCTACACACACATGTGTAGATGGAGGATCCCATTCCGGCCAGAAAACAACTGCCACACAAAGAGAGAGACCCCAAAGTGACCCCATCTTCCGGTGCGGCAGCAATGGGCTAATGCCCAACTAGGGTTGACCTTTTTGCCATTGTCTGGGCACGTATGAAAGGGCTAAAAATGTGACACTGGTCTCGGCAGTGCCCCCAAGCTCCTTCCTGGCTGTCTACGTATCGTTGCTTCTCGCCTCCCTCGCTCCACCCTCACCTCCCGCTGTCCGATCCCACAAAAGCTGGCCGAGATTCGACTGAAAATTTTGCGCACCTGTCGGCAGACATGGCACACTGAGATTGCAGCTGGACTCTCTGAATCTGCGAGGCTCTTGTTAAAGGATGTTACCAAGGATGCGACGCCTGGGACAGACAAGAGAAGACATCGACTTTGGCTCAGGGAATGTTATTATCTTGACACATGTGTAACGGCTTTGTTTTCGCCCTTTTGCACAGAAAGAATTCAACTGTAGCAACAACAATAGCGGTTCGAGCAAAGCTGCTTTAACACACACACACACACACACACACACACACGCACGCAAGACACCCTCGAACTTTTAGGCTCTGCTGTATGTGGGCCTAATGCACGTTGAGTCCAGCTTAAGACACAATTTGAGTATATTGCCAGGAATTTTCGTTTGATGTTTGTGCCAAGGAGCAGCCAAAGTTCCCCGAAAGAAATCCCCATTAGGCAAGTTGTTCACTTGGCGGCCCAAATTCGGTGGGGGTGGCAACTCTTTGTGATTGCCAGGCGGTTGCTTTAAGAATCACAGCAACGCTTCGTTGTTTCTGGAAGCAAGGGAAATCCTCGGATAGAGATAAGTCCTTATTCATTATCCCTAATAATTGCCGGATGCGGATATCAGCTTAGGGAAATTTTAAAAAATTGAAATTCTTCAGCCCCGAAGGACCTCGTTTTGACATTCCCCTTTACTCATCTTCGGGCCGTGACCTCCTACCTAATCTACCAAATTTACCACTGCGTCCAAGGGGAGCAGCAAAATTGATGGAATTGATTTCCACATTGGTAATTTTCTAACATTTCTACAACTTTCCCCATTCACCTGCTAACTTCGAACTTGCTACCTGCCACCTGCCACCTGCCACTTGCCACTTGCCACCAGTCACCTGCGACCAGCCAGCAAGAACCCATCGTGACAACTGCAACTAAGCTGACCCACCCACTAAATATTCGGCCATCCATCTTGGCCAAGTTGAAAGCCAGGCACACACCGCTGTCTATTTGTTGTACTTGTTGTCCTGTCGCTTGGGCTCCCTGCGGGCACAGACGTCGCCATCAACACGAAGCAAGCATTTCCCATTTCCCATTTTCAGTCTCAGTCTCAGTCTCAACTGCTACAAGAGATTTTCCTCCAGTTTTTTCCTGCTTACTTTCTCCTTGCAACATGTTATATTTTTCTTATTTTTCTTTTTCGCTTGCCACTTGCAACAAATCGTATGACCTGGCAAGTTTGTGTGCCAAGGTGGAACAGAGCCTCGTGTGCGGGGCGGGCAGTGTGCAGGATAGTTACTAACGACAGTTTATAAAATATTCAACTTGACTGCTCAGGGACCCTAACCATCGCCCCATCGCCCCATCGCCCCATCACCCGCGCACGTTGCACGTTCGCTAAAAGTTTTAATGAATTTTTTAGCGGCCTAATCGAAGTCACTTTCCGTTGAGAAAGACATTAACTAGAGTTGCACGTGTAATACGCGGCGTATGAGCAATGCTCGGATTTCTCGCAGCAGTCACTTATCAGCTGAAACTCGAGTAGCTCTGAAATTGGAAAATTGTGGCTATGAAGTAAGCCTTCTGCTTAGGTCGCTGCTTAAAGGATTAAATATGAGAACAAATTAATTAATATAAATATTTTAAGGATCAAGAAAAAGGAAAAAATTAAGTTAAATATAATATAAATATTTTAAGGATCAAGAACTCATTCCCAGAACATGAGAGAAATTGCTCAGTTCCGTTTGCTGTTTAAGGACTTGAGTCCTAAGCTCAGCCTGAAAGTTAACTTCCCTGGGAAGTTGTTAGTTTTTTATTTGATGTTTGTTTGGACTTTAAAATCTTTCTGTTTAATAACAATGACTAAAATTAGGCAGAGAATTTTCAAAGGATTTTTACTTTTCACTTTTTATGTTCCAGTCAATAATCCATTTTCTCTGATAGCTCAACTCTTATATATTAAGTCATGGCTTTATATTTATATGAACTGTTGGCAAGGATTATTTGGTTGGTAAATGACTTTTTGATATTTTATCCCTGGGTCTTTCTCCAAGTTGTGTCTGATATTTGCCATTCTTAATCCTTTAATAAGTTCTCTCCATATTTTGTTCTGAGTTGACAGCATTCCTTCAGTATTCAACGCATCCTTAAAATGGAGGCTTTGAGTTGATTTGGGTATTTTCTACCCAACTGAAATTTTCTTCCTTTTTCCAAACGATTTTTATTCAATTAACTTATTTTAATAAATTTTAATATAATTAAAATTTATTTTGTATTCTTTATCCTACATAAAAAAAAAAAATATATTTTTGTGTAGTCGAAAAATCCCATTACTTTATTTATTTATCTCATGCGACTTTTTGGAGCAGCTCTCAGATCAGTTGCTTATTACTTCCGATCCCTTAAGCTGATTCCCATGACATCCCAGATCGTACTTATAATATATAAAATATGTAAAAATTTTATTTTTTAAAATAATAAATATTTTATTTATTCAATAATAAAAAATTAAAATATAGATCGCAATTCTTCAAAATCTAAGGGGCTCTCAATGTCCCATCTTCCAATTGATGGAATTATCCTGAAACTACAAAATTTGTATTATAAAATTTTAAGGTGTTCATATATTTATCTATATTTCATTAGCCAATTAGTATCCCATTTATATCCTTAGATCCTTTATACTTCATATTCTAAAATAAAGTTGCTTAACTTCTAAGCATCCTTTGACACACAATCCCATGATCTCTTCTGCCACTTTTAACGTCAAATCTTGGATTCACTTGGTTAACAAATTGAATTGATTTTTTTGTGAGGTGTTTTGGGGCTTTGTGTGTGGGCGGCAGGTGTCAGGAGTCGTTCGGTGGCGGCAGCGAGAGAAGCACAAAACTTGGGGCAGAAGACATAAGCACTGACATGTGAGATGTGGCCGATGGCTGACAGCTGCCAGACCGAGGGAGCACGTCCCATGGTACAGTGGATTTCAGGGATGTCACACGGGGCGTATGCATAATTTAATATAAAACGTCGCATTCGTTCGTTGTCACTATTGCTCTTTGAGGGCAAGCGATTAATTAAGTTTAATTCAGACAACTATTTGCATAGCATTGCAATTAAGCCACAGCAATGCACGAGCTTCCTTAAATAGATGAAATATTTTTCCAATTAATTTCACCTGCGCGCTGCAAGCGATTTATTGCAACTTTTACCTTGTACTTTTGCTACCTGGCTCCTCTTCATTCCTTCTCCCTCCCTCTCTCTGTCACTGTCTCTGTCTCTCTCCCAGTGCTGTACGCGTGCCTTCGCTTGCTGCCTGACAGTGAACATATTTTCCTTGGGTTATTTTGCTCTGGTTTGGCCCTTGAGTATATCTTGGCTCTTATATCTTATTTCAGGCAATTGCAGTTGCTGCGCGTTGCATGCCCCGTGCCACCCTTTTGGTCCATAAACGAATGCCCTAGGTTGTAATTTTAGTTGCAGTTTTCTCTGCTATTTGATTGTTGCTTTCCGTTCATCACTGCTCCCCTCTGGCTTATCCCCTTACCACTCTCCTACCCCTTCCCACCCCTTCCCCATTCCATGATCTTTCCCCCAACTCGCCTCATCCTCTCATCCAGTTGATGGCTGCCTCATCCTGATGCCGGGCTCATCCGTTCCAACAACTAAGAGCTTCAATTATAGCCACTGACAGACATCAGTGCGGAACGGCTGCTGGGAAAAGAAACGGAAACGGTGAATCGGGTGAAACGGACGGAACGGACGGAACGGACAAAATGGAGAAACGCATCGAAAGACAGGCAAACATTTTCGTGCTTCTTCAAGCGCGCATTGCGTGCAACTTACAAGCTTTCCTTATGACTGTGTATGCGTGTATGTGCGTGTGTGTGTGTGTGTGTGTGTGTGTGTGTGTGTGTGCTTTGCTATCTATGTGCACTATAACTTAACAGCTAACACAAGCGAACTTCAGCTTGTTATATGCCCTGCAATTGAGCTTCTGTAAACAGTTGTCGTTATGTTTGTCTGCTAATCAGAGGTTGGCAGCCGGGGGGGTAGCACCTTCCTGGACGTGGATATCTCGACATATGCAGGAGATCCTTTAAATTGCTGTGCCACTTCTTTAAGTGAAAAGCCTCTTGCCACACAAAGCCAAGACTGTGTACATGTCATCGTTTTGGTTATTGATTTGATGTCAGTTGGCTGAAAGCCTTGGCAACGATTCAACTTGATGGATGAGAGCAAGGACCAAACGTGCGGCTGTCAAGTTATTTTGGTAACTGAAACTGCAAACATCTAAGCTTAAATATCAACTTAAATAAAGTGACTATGGTGGACAGGATATATGCCTTGGGCTTTAAGGCTGTCACAAGCTAAGAGAGAATAACCTTAAGTAAACCTACGTGGGTTGCCTTTAAGGACTCTCAAGTCGTTCATTTCGCACTTTAAGTTTGTCATTTCTGTTTCTTGTTTCTTACTCCTTATTTTTTACTCCTTATTTCTTGCTCCTTATTTCTTACTCCTTATTTCACACTCTTCTCTTTTGACTTTCTTTACTTTCTCCAAGAATCCGTCACTTTATCATTCAATTAACTACATTTTGTATACACGAAGATGCAATCTTACTTCAGTTATGTTTGTGTGTATGTGTGTGTGTGTGTGTGTGTGTGTGTGTGTGTGACTGTGTGTTTTACCTTACATTACACCTGGGATTGTTTGGATTGTTTATGTCAATCTATTTGGAAAATCAGACATTTTAAATTATGTAGATATTCATCTGCCATCTGACTTGTCCTCCCAAGGGTCCTCGCCCCTCGATTCACTTTCTGTTCATCAGTTGAAAATGAGATCGGCGGAATGGGAGGACCTCTCCTCTCCGCTGCACATGCAGTTGGGCCCATCGAAATGCCTTCGATATAGAGGATGGCCAATTGACTGCGAGATGCAAGGATTTGAAGTGAACGCCACAAAAATAACATTTGATTTATTTGTGTTTTGTAAAATGCGTAAATGTGCCTAATGCATTCAAAAGAATAAGTTGAAAGGAGCAAGATGCTGGGCCCAAGTCACCGACAAGGAGTTGTCGTAAGTGCAGGCACATCCTGTGGCCAGGATCTAACCGCACGCTCGGCTGTCGAGCTGTTCAAATATTTGAAAATCCATTAGGCATATTGACAATGCCGATGTGTTTGTCTGTCTCGACATCTTCGACTGCCACTCCCACCGTCGACTCCTTCTGGAGGCTGTGAGTGTGTGGCTGCTGCTTGAAATGTGAATTTGGGGTCGCCTTTAGGTTTCTTTTGCTGCTCCACTTGCGCCCAAACGGATCATTAGTGCAGCTAATGGCGCAGTCAATAAATGACGGTACCCACCGACCACGCCCACTATTTGAATTTGAATATGAATCGTGTACTTGTGGACTTGGGGCTTGGGTCTTGGGTCTTGGGGCTGGGGGGTGAGGAGTGGCAACTAGCACAACCTACGAGCCGCCAAGTATTCACCAGACATTCACCAGGCAGCAGCCGCCAGCGTTTCCGCATTTCCGGGCAGTCGTAGGCGGCGCCAGGGCAAGACATAAAACGGATTTATTAGGTCATTGCTGGCGGGGAATTGGCGCTGCTCCTACGGCTGAGCCAGGGATTGGATGCTGCGTAAGCACTGGATAGATAACAAGAGACTCGACTCGACTCGACTCGACTCTCATTACTCTCAATACTCGTTCGTTCCTGCTAAATGCGGACTCCACTCGCTGACAGCGAAATGTTATTTGTAAATTGAAAAGGCCCCGTGGAGGCGACAACTGCCAAGATTAACTGCGGGCGTGGGCACTACGTCCTGGTAATCGCCGGGAAAGTATTACACGGGACAAGCACAAGGACAATTTATGCAAAATAAATTTTGTTTCAATTTTTTAGATTTTTTAAACTTAGTTAGGTTTTTTGAACCAACAAATTTACTGCCTTTGAAATGAAGTCACCTCAGAAGAAAGTTAAAGAAACTTTCTTTAAAATGAAATCCTTTTTTAAATCTTCAATTATTCCGTTTCTGGCGCCAATTTTTCAAACCTAAAAATAGTATGATCCTGTACATTATTTTTCAGTATATTTTTATACACCGCCCACAAGTCCTTCTTATAGAAATAAAATTTTTAATTCAGTGGAAAAATTATTAATTTGTTTTTTTTTGTTTATAAAAGGCTTGAAATGCTCTTAAATCAGGCTTAAATTATTATATAAAAAATTAGGCACTATTTTTCAATAATTTATAAAAAAATTATGTGATCTCCAAAATTCTTCAGTTTTCAAAATTTTGAGCCTGTTTTCAAGGGTGCAACATTATTTCAAAGCTTCATTGACTGATGATGATTTTAAGCTCATTTTTGGTTTGGGTAAAAAATTAAAAAAAAAAATTCTGATTCAAAGTTTGAAGTATAAAACTGCTTTAAACGTGCGAAAGGTGCAGGTGCCTAAAGTAGTTTATTTTTTTTTTTAGTTTCTGGCGAGTTTTGAGCTCTTAAGTGGATCATTTAAAAAATATAAACATTCGGCAGGAAAAGTAACCAAAAAACTAGTTAATCTCTTGAAGCCTTGACAAGTAATTGGAATATATATATATACATATATATATATATATATATATACATATATATATTTATATATATTTATATATATTTATATACATTTCCATCTCGCATAATAATCGCCTCTTGTTTGCTTCACGGCAAAGTTCATAATATTTTTTCGAAACTTTTCCTTCGCGTTTGTCGCAAAACGTTAAATGCATTCGGGTTCGGGGATTTCGCAAGTAAATTGAAAAAGGAGAAAAAAATATAAGAAAAAAAAATATAAAAATTAAATAATTCATAAATATTCGTTTTATTTCATTTCAATTTAAAGTTTTTAATGAGTTTTTGTATTCAACCCAAAAGCCACACGTGAGTTAAAAGGTTTCTCTGTGTGTGAGTTGCAGCTGTATGTTTGTATGGGTGTGGGTGTGTGTGGGTGGAAATATGTTATACATATGTGCGTCTACATGATGTGTGCTTTTGTATTTATGTGCACTCTGCGTGTGTGTGTGTGTGTTTGTGTGTGTGCTGCCATTTTATTTACTTGCAAAGAAGTTTTTCAAAATTTCGACGCAGATTTAGGCAAATGGAAATTAATTTTTGGTCAAAAAACTAAATTCAATTTGAATGCAACACACACACACACACATGGACACATGGACACACATACAGTTAAAGGAGATTTATTCCATGGCTGTTATCTGTGCAACACAATGTTGCAACAAATCTGTGAGGGAGGCACAACTCGTTGCCACCCCCGCTAATTGGATATTAAATATTTTATGCATATTTTGCCAGCCAAAAATTGCAATTTAATTGTGGAACATCGAATAAAATTGCAATTGTTGCTAATCTGGCTGGAATCAGGACTAACAAAAGGATGCGCACTCCTCGCAAATTAATAACAATTTAACACACAGTCGCACAACCGGAGACACTCCCAGGATCATACATGCACACGCACACACGCACACACGGGCACACGGACACACAGACACACAGACACACGCACACCAACACAATGACAGGACATCATTGAAATGGACAACAAAAGGCACGTCAAATGGACATCAACAGCTGATGGAACCTGATGACCAGCCATCCATTTTTTGTGTGTCCATGACATCGGCCTTTGTTGCAGGTTGAAAGCCAAAGCGGAACCTGAAGATGAAGTCAGTGGCAGATCTGGGGGCAGGGCAGGGGCAGGGCAGAGGGCAGGGCTGGGGGCAAGGCTGCAACCACCCGCTGACAGCCACATCGATACAGAACACTTTGGCAATGCTCCGATGCTGGGATGCTGGGATGATGCCGGGATGATGCGACGTGGAGCGTGATGTGCGGTGCGGAATGCTGGACAGGATCTGGCTGACATTAATGAGCATTTGTGGGAAGTTGGCTCACAATTTGCCTGTCAGTCAGTCGGCAACAGATGCTCCCATTCACATTGTGTCCTGAGTGTGCCTTTTGGCGATTTAAGCGCTTTGTAAGATGCTTTAATAATGCTGTCACCACCGATTGGACAACAATCCATTGAAGGACCACGGCCCCAGGGCCATGTAAGTCTCCTGCCACAATTACAAGAGTCCTGCACAAAGTTAAGTTAAGTGTTGAGCGAAAGTAATTGAAAAGATGCGGAATTATTTTATCCTTTTAAAAACTCTCAATGGATTAATGACTGCAAATGCATAGCTGTATTTGACTTTAAGTATCTTAAGCTTCGGTCGCACAATCGAGGGTTGACTGTAAGATTATTAAATGACAATTTATTTTCATCTGTATAAAAGTGCAATTTCCTTTGGATTATTTTAAGGACCTCATTTGTAATTCGCATTACTCGAAGCACCTTCTTCGTGTGTGTGTGTGTGTGTACATCATGATATGCATAATTATGTGTGTGTGTGTGTGTGTGTGTGTGGTGTGAGTGTATTTATATTCAGTATTAATCTGCAATTTTTCACTGTGACTGTTACTTTATTTAAGTAAATAATTCATATACATACAGGATTCATTTACGTGTCGCACTGCTTTTTACTGCAATCATTCGATTGGCTTGCCATATTACGCATACGCCGCGTTGAACAATAATAATAAGCTCAATTAAAGCTGCAATTAAATGGCAAAGAATGAAAAGAAGTGCATTATGTACATATATACATCAGGCTGGCAAATAGAGCAATTGAATTGATTGCAATTATTATTATCGAATAAAATGCGAATTGCGCCGCGAGCCGTGAAATTTTAATTCATTTGGCAGTCAAATATTTGAAACATCCCCCAAATATAAATAACATTTGGCGAGCTACTCAATAATCCTTGCAATTAATCACCGAATAATTTGGTAATATTCATTTACTATTTTCTCCATTATAAACGCACACACACACGCACACACGCACACACACGTATACACACGCATTATTTAAGATTTAATGCCCAAAAAGAGGCGCTTCGCTCGGCTCCGCCTCAATCATTCGAAATTGCACACATTTGGCATTTTACGTTCGTGTACGTAATTAGTTGACAATAAGCATTTAATACACATTTTCTGAAACACAACATTCTACACCCAAACACACCCACACCCAAACACACCCACACACATACACACACACACATACATGCGTGCACACATTCAGCCAAGTTCCAATTAGTTTTGCTTCTATTTACGCTTGATTTTAATGCCACGCCCGTTAAGTGCACAGGCCCTGGCGGCCTGACAATTGAGCATTTTGGCCAAATTGCAATTTGTTAGCCAATTTAAGGCCAACTGCCACAGCCTCTAACAAACAGCTACCCCCCCATCCCCCTACCCAACCAAGCCAAATGTCCTCTATATGCGGCAAAGGGCAATTAAAAATTATCTTCCAAGCGGCATCGCCCATTAAATACACTGACAATTCTAGACATTTTCGCAAAATGTTTATAAGAATGGAAAAGGACATGGAATATTATTATATATATATACACATTCTCGGCTATACATCAGGCCTATGCCCGCTCCATAAAGGACCATCGGGATATTCAGCACTTCGCATCTTGGGAGTTGCTTAGGGAAGAAAACTAGAAAAATTATGCAGTTTTTATAGTTAATTTTAATTAAAGCTATTCAATTTTTATAACATATTTAAATTTTAATTATGCCCATAAAATAGTTGATTTAATATCCCTGAGAAAAAGGAATAAAGGAAGGAATCAAATACAAAAAGTAGATGAAGTCACGACTGTAAATCATCTCTTAATCCCTCAAAGAACTTAAAGGATTCTTGAGCTTCCTTTTGGAACATAATTTTAATTTATTTAAGAAGATAAAGATTAAGGGAAATATTTTAAAAATCTTAATTTAAATAAAATAAATATTTTAAATTATTTAAGGATAACTGCTTAAAGCAAACTTCTTGTAGGGGGAAGGAATCTATAGAAAGCAAATAACTCCTTTTGAACGTTTCCTTTAATTAAGTGATTTCTGTTGAAAGCAATTGCGTTTATTTGCTGCAGGCTCAAGGATAATCGCACTGTTTAAGCGACTTTAATACTTAGTTAGTATCCTTAAAGGATACTATGGGTTATCTTATCGCAATCCTGAAATGAATCTCGCGCTGTGTAATTAATTTGGTAATAATTTGCGCCGCAAATGTAACTCCGCAAACTTGCATCAGATTAGTAATTATGTAAGAGGAGCACTCATGTACACGCGCTCACCACAACCTCACACACGCACTCACACACACACACATTCAGTCTTACCCTCACACTTATACACATGCAGACGCAAGGCACGCACGCACAGAGACACCCACAGCAGCGGCCATAAATCCGCGCATAAATACAAATTACAGCGAAACAAAGAGAGTTAAACGCACACACACCCACACATACGCACACACGCACATTCATACACCCATACACTCCCACACACTCCCACACACACTTAAACCCACTGTAAGCCAAAAGCAATATCAATTTACTTGGGCATTCAGGGAGTCAAAGGTTAACTAAAAGTACATGCATAATGAAAGTGTTTGAATGTCCTTTTGGTCCTTTGCTCACTGATCCAGGGTCCCGGCGCCTGTCCTCTACATACCACTATACACACTGTCGCCTTTGTTGTCGCGCTCTCCAGTCAGTCGGTGCTCATTACTTATGTCTTATGACATGGGCTTAGTTTATGGAATTTGGCATTTGGATGTGAAAGCCATTTAAGACCACATCCTGGCACGTATCCGAAGCTGTCTAGCCTCTAATCACTGACTAACGAACTTTCGCTTATCCTTGCCACGCCGACCCAAACTAACAACCAACCACTTGTCCTTTCCATTGCAGACAATCATACGTGAAATGAATCGCCTTGGCATGATGGTGGATCTCTCCCATGTGTCCAAGGGCACAATGCGTGATGCCCTCGAGGTGAGCGAGGCACCTGTCATATTCTCCCACTCCTCTGCCTATGAGCTGTGCAACACCAGTCGCAATGTGCAGGACGATATCCTGCAATCACTGGCCAAAAACGGTGGCCTCGTCATGGTTAACTTCTATTCAAAGTTCTTGTCATGCAGCGACAATTCCACCGTTCAGGATGCAGTCGGTAAGTTTTACTTCACTGATGTTTCTCATTGTTTTTTTTTACTTTTTTGATTTAGTTTTCCTTTATTTTTATTTTTTTTTTTTTTTAATAGATTTTCAAATAGATTTTCCATTTTCCATTCGAGCACAAAGCTCGTTACTCACTTGCAATCTAGTTGAGCAGTCATTTTTCTTTCTTTACTCAACATCAAAATCAATCAACGCCACTGACTTGCTGCGGTCTTTGTGGCACCACCACCCCCACCACCACCGCCGACACCACAGGCACCACTGGATGTCTGGCTATTGTTTCAGTTGCTTCATTATTGCCTCTCAGCCTGTGCCATTGGCTTTTCCTTCGTCGTACCATCAAAATGATGGACGTAATCACTTCCTGTTTCGTTGATTTCCATTTGATACCCTGAAAAAGGATACACTCATTTTCTCATGTCAGATGAAAGTTGAGTATATAAAGTGGTTTTTCTCTCATTATTATTGATTATAAAAAATCAAAAAATAAAAGGATATTAATTCCATTCTCTTCACTACAAGAAAGCCCAATTGAAATCTACCTTAAAGTTGATACCCTGAAAAAGGATATACTCATTTTCTCATGTCAGATGAAAGTTGAGTATATGAAGTGGTTTTTCTGTCTTTATCATTAAATAAAAAAAAAAATCAAAAAATAAAAGGATATTTATTCCATTCTCTTCACTAGAAGAAAGCCCAATTGAAATCTACCTTAAAATTGATACCCTGAAAAAGGATACACTCATTTTCTCATGTCAGATGAAAGTTGAGTATGTGAAGTGGTATTTTTCTTTTTTTAATTAATTAAAAAAAAAAAAAAAAAAATAAAAGGATATTTATTCCATTCCCTTCACTAGAAGAAAGCCCAATTAAAATCTTCCTTCTTTAAAGTAGGGTGAAAGGTTTGAGTTTCAGCTGAATCTCTTGTAATATTTTTATAGGATATACCTTAAGAGTATTAAGACTTCGATATTTAATTAATTAATTATTTACATTCCTATTTTTATTTCTATTTCCATTTTTGGCTTATTTATCGTGGAGTTGTCTAATGTCTCATGATTTGTTTTCACTTCTTGCTCTCTTTTCATGGCATTGTCTCTGCTCGGACACATTTCAAATTTGCAAAATTTTAATAACGGCGGCTTATGGCGATGATGCCAACAACAATAACTCGGACAACAACAACAACAACGACCGCAACCACATTGCGCTCACTTAACAATGGCCCTTAATGAACTTGGCAACAACAACAATAACAATGGCAACGTTGAATGCTGATGGCAACCCTGTCATTCGATATCCTGCTGACCAACAACAAATGCAAACGACACACTGGCAAATAACCTCTCGCACACCCGCACACCCGCACACTCGCACACCCACACATCCGCACTCACACACACACACGCACATACAGCGCATATTAATCACATTAAGCGCGTCGCTGGCATCGATCACGTCGGCCTAGGCGCCGGCTACGACGGCATTAATTAGTAAGTAAAAGTCATTTATTTCACTTAAATGCGCATTTTCCTCGGCCACAATCTCAATGCGGCGTCGGCTGAGACGTCGGCAGAGAAAAAGAGCCACTGCCGCTGCCTCTGTCCAGGTGGTTTTTCAGTTATTAATTGATTCTATTTAAGTACTGAAGCTTAACCATTGGCATATTGTGGGCGGCACTTCATACTGACGCTCGTTAGGGCCACTGATTTTAAATGAGCGCCCACATTAAGGCTGATGGGAGGGAGGGAGGAAGGGAGGGCGGGGCAGTGGGTGTTAAATTTGGAATGTAACCTTGGAAACTTTATGCTCAACTAAAGTTTATATCCAGGAAGCCTTTGTGGCCCTCATTTTGAAGCCAATTGAAACTGTCGAACTTAGTTAACAGAATTAGTAAACTGATCCCCCACGCATAACAGACTCTGTTAATGTTAACAGTTTTTGAGAGGGCAAACAGTGCAGACAAAGTTTCAGCTTAAATTTGGGGGACATAAAAAGAAGGATTTTTGATTCAACTTTCGCTTTTCCGTTTTGTTTATTTTCCCTTTTTATTTTAATATAACAAAAATGTGCAATTGGGCAATTAAATTGCTCTCATTTAAGCAATTTAAATGGGACAAACTTTTGATTTGCAAACACTTTAATGGAAACTATGCCACAGAGCGTTCAACATGAATTGTTGACCATCATTAGTTGCGAGTTGCATGAATGCTGTGAATGTGTGATGGACAACAATACCCATGACATGTAGCAACAACAATACCCCCTCCTCCCCCTCCCCTCTTTCTCTCTTTCTCACTCTTCGCCTACCCCACTCCACGCTCTGCATGTGCTCCCTTTGCAATGCCTATCCATCTGGATGTGCATCGTCAAAAACATGTATATTATGAACATCATCATCGCCATGATAATTGTGTCCCTGGCAGGACAATGTATTTGCATATATTTCCGTTTCATTGCGTGTCATACGGAACGTTGAAACGCTGGGAAAACAAACAGATATCCAACTGGAAATTTGATAGAGAAACGCCCAGATCGGCTCTGTTCCCACTCCCCCACGCCCCGCAATCCCCACTGCCCCATCGTCCATCTAACCTTTGAATTGTTGCGTGTTTTTCAATTAAATATTTTTACTACATGCCACAGTTTTGTTGTTGCAACAAGCCGCACTTTGTTGTATTTACATGCATATGAAAATTTTCAGCAACAATTTTCATGTAAATCAATTTCCAAACGCAATGAACTCCATTTGGCAATGCGCCGAAAAAAGCCCCACAGATGCAAGTGCAGAGGGAGAAAGACAGAGAGAGTGAGAGAGAGAGAGAGAGAGAGAGAGGGAGAGAGAGGAAGAGAGAGAGGGACACACGCACACACACACACACACTCATAAAACTGAAATTGCGCTTATGAATATTTATAGGCATTTCAAGCATCAAAGCAGACACATACACACACACATGTATACAAGCCGTAACACACACACACACATAGAGACACACACACACAGCAATAAATAATCTAATATTCTATGAAATTACAAAATGTCAAATAGTATTTTTCCGGCTTTATCCCCACTTCGCCCACTTCGTCCTTCGCCCCTCGTCAGGCACTGACTGACATTCAATGCGCGCTCAACAAACAACAATTAAAGTCTATTTGTTGTTGCACATTTGTTTTTATTTATTTTATTGTTTTTTGTATTTTTTTCGCTTTGTTTTAAATTCTTCATTACGTGTCGCTTCACTGACACCTGGACACGTTTTGATAGTTTCAGGCAGGATATCAGACAATTTTAGTGGTCACTCGTGTTATTTTGATTGAGTAATGAGTAATTTGATTGGAAAATGAACAGGTCAACAGTTGAAGGGTATGTCCTGCGTACACTCGCACACTCGCACACTCCTGCACACATACACGCATTATTAATTATTAAATATTTATTACATTTACTATATATATATAATATAATTATTCTTATAAATTTTAATTAATCTGCCGTTTCGTTAATTATGATTATTTCTATGATTGCATTATTTATAATTAAAGTTGATTATATTTTCCAATATTGCCTTTGGCATTTGCCTTAAGCCAAAACTCAATTAAATTTTCAATCGTGAATCGTAAATTTTGAATTTCTAATCGTCGAGTATTTAATTAACGTTAATCGAAACGTAGTTCCTTTCGCTTCTAGTTTATTTAATTTGCCTTTAATTTCGTTTGTGATTACTGTGATAAATTTAACATGAGAAATGGAAACTGGAATGTGAATTGAATTTAAAGTGAATCCCACAACCACAAACGACGGATATTAATTTAGGCAAAACAATGTGGAAATGTCTTTTGGAAATAAATAAATAGGAAAATGCTTTGGAAAGGCGGCAGATATATTTATGTAGTATATTCTGATGGCTGATGGGCACAGCCGCAGAGGAAACCCAACATCAACAACATCAGCAACATGAACATCAACATCACAAGCAAACAACAAAACAACTACAACAACCATGCAACAACAATACAGCTACAACAACAACATAGACTACAAAAAAGCAACCAGAGGTCTGACCAGAAATGGCAAAAGTAAAGGCACATGACATAAATTGTTTTTGTTATGGCTTTTTGAAGCATGCTTCAAATATTTTATACCAATGAAGCACACAAATACAGGGTGCCACAAAGCTGTAAAGCATAAATGGCAGGCAGCACGACAAAAATAGCACCACCTTTGATGGAGAGAAAGGCAAACTATGGAGAGACTCTTGATATGTGTATTCAAAAAAGGCAAAGGTGTATAAAAAAGTACAGAAAATTATTTTTTTTTTAAATTTGAATTAATTAGAACAAATTTATTTTTGTGAATAATTTTAGTTTTTTTAAAAACTATATTTATTTATTTATTATATTTTATGAAAAACCAAATTGTATTTTTAAAAGTCTTGCCAGGAAGTTTTAATATGAAATTTATTTTTAAAAGTGCAAAAAGAAAAAAAGTAATAATTATTAAAGTAATATATAATAATTTTATATATTTTAAAAATTTGTTTAAAAATTATATTTATATTTTACGCACACCAGATGGTATTTTTAAAAGTATCTAACTTGAAAACTTAAGCTTTGAGTTTTTATTTGTAATAAATTAATTTGAAGTTAAAAGTTAAGTTAATATTAATTATTTTTTTTTAATATTTCTATAAATCTAAAAATTAATATTTTAAAATTTTATGTGTATATATTTTAATTTAAAAAAAATCGCAAACGTGCTAGATTATATTTTAAGTCATGTTTTGTCTGCATGTATTTTTCATGCTGTAACACCCTGTATATTCATTACTTTACACACCACACACACTCATATAATATTTCCATGTCATTTAAATCATTGACAAAACGCTGAATATTAAAGTAAATTATTAGTTAGTTGTACTTCCTCTCGAACGTGGTCAGAAACATTTATTTATTATTTATTTATTTTTCTTGGTTATTTATTTGTGCTTTGTGGTTGTGACTTACATGAAATCCTTGTCTGATCCTGTTTTATTGTCCCTGCTTTGGGATGAGCGGAGGGTCGTATCCTAATTGACATCCAGATATCCTGAAAGGAGAAGTAGTTTATGGCAAAGGACAAGAAAGTAAGGCCGAGGAAATTAAATAAAGAATAAATAAATTTAATCAAATATTTAATATATATTTATATAATGTTTTTATCATATGAGTTAAAGTACATGTAAGAGTAATGTCTATGTATTTGTGTATTTCGCACTTCCTACCACCTCGCACATAATCAGTACACCCAAAGGCCTGGAGGATGTTTCCTCGTACCCCACGCTGTTCGCCGAGCTCCTGGGAGCCGGTTGGACCATCGATGAGCTCACAAAGTTGGCAGGCGGAAATTTCCTGCGAGTGATGCAGCAGGTGGAGAAGGTACGCGACGATAAGAAGGCTGCCGGAGTGAAACCCTTTGAAGATCATCCCAATTTCCGCACTGACGACCCCTACAACTGTACTTCCAGCTAATTAAATCCAGTCAACTGAGTCCCGTTTCAGGTTGTACAATAAAATGAAACGAAATAAAATGTGGCATGCAACGAAAGTCGATCGGCTTTGCTGCATGTCGTTAAAAGGACGAATAGTAGTTACATAAATCACATATACAATATTTGGCAAATCGCATATTAGATACATAAGTGGCCTAGCTATAATTTATATAAGCATCAAATATACATATATATATATACGTATACACACACACACACAGATATATATAAATAGGCATAAATATAGGAAATAGACGACTTCACATCTAGTCCTAAGTACAGACGATTTTCCGATACTCCGATACTCCTCTCTCCTCTTTTAAGTTTCGTGACAATCTTTAGACTGCCAAAAGTGTTTTTAGCCACGGGAAATGTTTATAAATTGTTTATAGCTTCGGTTAACTAACGGTTTTCTATCAACCTACCAACTGTCAAACTCCCCCATATGAAATTCCAAGCTGGACCAACACACTAACACAAAAACTCTTACTTGCAGAAAATGAAAAAAAAAAAAAAATAAAATTAAAAATTAAAATGAAAATGAAATAAAATAAAAATAAATAAAAACTTTTTTATTACCAAGTTTTTTATGTTTAACGTCGACTAATTAAGTTCTTTATACGAAAACTACATATCAAGTATGTAATAAATATTAAAAACCAAAACCAAAACCAAAGCAAAAACAAAAACAAAAATATAAAAAAAAATAACAAAATATGAGTAATAATTTTCTTAGATTAATTTTAATGCAAATATTAAAAAAGTGGGAAAGCATACACTTAAATAAAATACTTAAATAAAAACTAAACTTAATATTAAAACTATAATTAATTATATATAATAATTATACCATAGAATGAATTAGATACTAAAAAGATACTGAAAGCTTTGCGTTTATAGTTAAAAGAAAATACCATAAAAATACCATATAATTAATTTAATAATTAATATCCTTTTTTGGAGCGGCAGTTTGTAAAAGTGCGTAAATAGCGTAAAAGACACTAAATTAGCTGGTAAGGTAAATGGGCGTGGCATCAGCCAGCAGTGCTTGCCACGCATTAAGTTTGTACATAGTTTGAAGATTGCATAATATATTATTATTATATATATATATATCTTCTACATCCCTCAAAACAAAAGAAAGTTTAAAACCAAATTAAAATGAACGAAGAACTCTGTCAGTATCTCTGTACCTTCTAAACCTACAAATCGAAAGTCTAGTAAAGTGTGCGTAGAAATAAGTAAATGAATAATGGAAAGTAAACAAATTCAATAATTGTACATTTTCTACTATTGTTACAATTTTTTATGGCGTATTTTATACGATTTTGTATATGTAAATAGACATTTTTACCTAAACACACACTCTCACACACATAATACGCACACTTGCACACACTTACACACACACTAACACACACATGCTATTCTATCATTTATAACCTAAAATATTTTTAGTTTTCTAGAAAATATAAACTAATTAAATACAAATATTGAGATAGAACATAAACTTTGTAAGTTGTTAGTCAAGCGTTAGACTCTAGGCTAAATGTTTGCCTTTAAGGCGAGTCATTAAATATCTGTAATGTAATGTTTATATAAATATAGAACACATACATACACACATAAAGTGAAAAACAAAAAACAAAGAACAAAAAAAAATAAATAAACGAAAACTTACATTTTCAAATGCACGTCCCACTGTACGGGATTGTTGCTTGAGCGCATTTTGGTTTTTCATAAAATAAATTGAACACACACGATATGCATATGTATGTGAATCCAAATTGTAGTTAAATCTTGAAAATGGTAAAATGTTTAGTGAATAAATTTCAATAAAACAAAAACAAAAACAAAAACGTACAGAATGCAGTAAAATAACTAATTCAAATTGTTTCTATTTCTTCGAAATGGGTTTGTGTCTCCACTGCACAATCCTCGAATATTTCGAACAGCAGACGCGAGTGGTGGCACGTCATATAACATAAAAGCTCCTCAATTAACAGAGCTTTCAGTCATGTGGTGTTAAATACTCAAACTTGAAAGTTGTGACGTCACAATTGCTAAGTTTAATATACAAATTAAAAGTTTCTAATTTTTGTTGCTTAAAGTGAAATCAACTTAGTTAAAAAATGATTGGAAAAGTGTCTTAATTTGTAGTGAACAATTTTGTAAATCCTGCAAAATTAACTGAAATTGCCCGAGGACATGCGCAGTAAAAGCAACGCTGCTAACAGTTCGCGTTACCTCGTACGACACTCACCTCTGAGTTATACATTTGTTTACATTTTGTTTTGTTTTTCCTGGCATGGAGTCAGAGAATTCAGCGCTTCAACTATTGGCGTTGGATCCGTGTCAGAACGTAATATCCAAGAATAAGGATATTCCCCGATTTGCAGCCAATAAATTGAGTTACAATGAATTTTTTTGGAGCTTCATGCACGCCAATTGGCCCGTCATAATAACTGATGTCTCCAATGCTTGGGAATGCCAAAATTGGACGCACTCCAGCTGTAAGACCAAAGACAAGGCTGACAAGGACAACGAGAATGCTAATGCCCATCCAATACATGTGAATTTCGACTACCTCAGGGAACGCATTGGCAATCCCGCAGTACCCATTGCGGACTGCAATGTAGCATATTACAATAGCCACGCCAAATTGGAGCTGAAGTTCCACGACTTCTTGGAGCGCTGGCAACGCAGCATCGACAACGAAACTGCTGGCAAAGGAAACACCGAGGTGAATTGCAATGCTGTCAAGGAAAATCTCTACCTCAAAGACTGGCATCTGGCCGCCCAGCTGCCCAATTATAAGTTTTACCACGTGCCCAAGTACTTTGCGTCCGACTGGCTAAATGAGCAACTGATGGAAGAAAAGCGGGACGACTATCGCTTCGTTTATATGGGTCCGAAGGGCTCATGGTAGGTAAAGGGATCGTTAGATTTGCCAGATGATATTTTTGAAATCTTTTCAAGGACGTCCTTCCACTCCGATGTATTTGGCTCCTTTAGTTGGTCTACCAATATAATTGGCCACAAGAAGTGGCTAATCATGCCGCCCGGCGAGGAGCTTAAGTTGAAAGATAGACTTGGAAACCTGCCATTCAGCATCGATGAGGCACAGCTAGAGGAGCACAATGTACAATACTTTACCATCAATCAGACAGCCAATGAGGCGATATTTGTGCCCAGTGGCTGGTATCATCAAGTCTGGAACGAAACGGACACCATCTCAGTGAACCACAATTGGTTTAATGCATGCAACGTGCCACAAGTGTGGGATAATCTGGTAAGTAATTTGGAGGCAGTGCGCATGGAGATCGCCGACTGCCAGGAAATGGACAACTTTGAGGCACACTGCCAAACCATGTTGCGCGCCAGCTTCGGCATAAACTACCTCGATTTTATAGAACTTTTAGAATTCATTGCCGCCCGCCGACTGGCCGCACTCAATGATCAAACAACGACCACCAGAATAATACTTTTTGATAGATATAAAATGAACGATTATCATCTACACTTCGACCTAAGATGCGTCCGGCAGCTGCTCGAGAACATGTTGCAGGAGCCAAGCGTGCGTCAGTTACCTGTCCAGCTGTTCGAGCGCTGCGAGCGCCTGTGCCAGCAACTGCAACAGCTGAAACAGCTGCAGCAGCCATAGGCATATTTTTATACCAAAGTTGTATTCCCCATATACAAAAATTATAGTTGTGTATTTTTTTTTATTTATAACAAATAAAATATATATACAAAGTAGAAACCATGGGGCGGGCATTTACTCTCCCTCGGGCCATGTAAACTGATGCCCTACGGTATCAGTTCTCAGCCAAAAACATTTGTTGATTACTCTAAATCCCAGCTTGTTGAACATACTGCAGGAGGCGTTGTTTTGGGTATTCACCAGAGCGATAACATCGTGTCCCATGGCGGCGATTCGTCGTGCCATATCCCTGGTCACTAAGCTGCCAAAGCCAAGACGCTTATGTGTGGCCCTTACCTGAAGTGCGCCCAATGCACCGCCCTGCTGTCTACGGATAAGAGATCCTTAGATATCGTTGGAAATCTTCTGTGAGAAGCGCCTACCTCGTGCACCAGGCAAGTAACTCGTGAGTGTCTCCAGAGTACACTCCGACACTCACGCACATACGAATCTGTCTTTGGATGTAATACAAGGAACCCAAATGGCGATTTGGCCATTCTTCATTCACCAGATCCGCATCTTTCTCACTCAATGGTTTTATGTAAACGCCATTTGGTACACTATTTAAAGGTTCCATAAGTAGTGAATTACTTTGAATAATATTCATCGAACTCACTCAACACTCATCCGTGACGCCTCCTCCGCTGGCATATGGTACAGGTATGTAGCATCATCGAACAGAACGCGGAGATGTTTCTCCTGAATGACCCTACGGATTGCCTCAATATATTGCGAGGGTATTGAACTGCACTTCAGGCCATTGCCCCAGTCAAGCAGACGCAGGGCCCGAGTCAGAAGCTCATTCGAATCACTAAGACAACCCACAAAGAGTTGGTACCGATCCTAAAATAAATATTATTTAAGTTTTATTTTTTACTTAGGAACTGATTACAGTTTGTATTAAATTTCACTTACGACAATTACAAAAAGAGCTGCATCTTGAGCTCCTTGCTCGGCGAGCGTGTAAAAATGAATGTTTTTAATTTGCGGATCTATTTCCAGAAATCGTATAAAGTTATCCAGACAATAGAACTCCGAGCAATACTTTGGCCATTGCTGGACGTACAGCTTCTGGAATCTCTTCAGCTCCTCAATTCCGATCGATTTCAACGGGTAAGTCATTCCGTCAATAAATAATCAACTTCTCACAATTGAATGAACTGAGAAACTGTTCACCAGTTAACTATCTCATATTAACGTAGTAAGTCGTAACAAACGCAACAACAACAATATGTATACATATAGCCACACAAAGAAGCCACTTTATAGCTTACTTCATTGGAATTCTCTCACTCGATTCTCTCATTTTGAAAATAAAAAAGCCTCAATTATCGCTTTATAGCAACGACTGGGAACAGCTGATAATTTTTATTATTTTATTTTATTTTATATTTTATATTTTATATTTTTTATTTTATATTTTATATTTTATATTTTATATTTTATATTTTATATTTTATATTTTATATTTTATATTTTATATTTTATATTTTATATTTTATATTTTATATTTTATATTTTATATTTTATATTTTATATTTTATATTTTATATTTTATATTTTATATTTTATATTTTATATTTTATATTTTATATTTTATATTTTATATTTTATATTTTATATTTTATATTTTATATTTTATATTTTATATTTTATATTTTATATTTTATATTTTATATTTTATATTTTATATTTTATATTTTATATTTTATATTTTATATTTTATATTTTATATTTTATATTTTATATTTTATATTTTATATTTTATATTTTATATTTTATATTTTATATTTTATATTTTATATTTTATATTTTATATTTTATATTTTATATTTTATATTTTATATTTTATATTTTATATTTTATATTTTATATTTTATATTTTATATTTTATATTTTATATTTTATATTTTATATTTTATATTTTATATTTTATATTTTATATTTTATATTTTATATTTTATATTTTATATTTTATATTTTATATTTTATATTTTATATTTTATATTTTATATTTTATATTTTATATTTTATATTTTATATTTTATATTTTATATTTTATATTTTATATTTTATATTTTATATTTTATATTTTATATTTTATATTTTATATTTTATATTTATATTTTATATTTTATATTTTATATTTTATATTTTATATTTTATATTTTATATTTTATATTTTATATTTTATATTTTATATTTTATATTTTATATTTTATATTTTATATTTTATATTTTATATTTTATATTTTATATTTTATATTTTATATTTTATATTTTATATTTTATATTTTATATTTTATATTTTATATTTTATATTTTATATTTTATATTTTATATTTTATATTTTATATTTTATATTTTATATTTTATATTTTATATTTTATATTTTATATTTTATATTTTATATTTTATATTTTATATTTTATATTTTATATTTTATATTTTATATTTTATATTTTATATTTTATATTTTATATTTTATATTTTATATTTTATATTTTATATTTTATATTTTATATTTTATATTTCTTATATTATTTCTATTTAGCTTTCCCGTTGATTGGGAATAATTTTGATGTTCATTTATCCGTATATAATAAAAAAATAATTTAAAGGACATTCTGTAAATGCTTAAATTTGAATAAATAAATAAGCAAAGCAAATACAAATAAATCTGTTCTTTTTAATTAAGTCGAAATAAAGTGACTGAAATCAATCAATTTCTTTGTTTTTGATCCTTCCAGGGTAAGTATATATCCTTTCGCCTTTCGCCTTTCACATTTTGCTTCTTCTTTCCATTTTATATCACCTCAATATATTTTTACCGTTATTAAACATTAATTAGTTCTTTCAAAATCCTTGGGACTTGTGTGAATTTTTCGGAAAAATTTATCATTTTTTGTGACTAGTCCTTCGGTGTCCTTGATAATTTTAAAAGGACATGTTGTTTTGGGCTTCTGAGCAGAAGCCCTATCGATTGGCATTCAAGGTTTTCCAGGATCAAGCAAAAAAAATTTCAGATTTTCGTGTCAAGGGGGTACCCTTAAAAAATGGTGCCAAAAACAGAAAAAGGATCATAACTCAGCCATTTTAAGGACTTTTCGAATGTACTTTGGCACAAAGGTGGATCTCATGATTTCATATTATATAACACTTTTCGAAGGACGAAAATCCTTTTATTAGCCGAATAATCAGGATAATTTGCTAAAAAGAAAATTAGCTGTATCTCAGCTATATCCTTGCGTATCCTGACACTTTATATGTCAAAACATTTGTTTAGCCAAGGACTACAATTTGACCAAAGGACATTTTTATCCGACCTCCACTTCCGGAGTTATCGACGATTTTGTGATTTAAGCGTGATTTTAACGCATCTTGGTACGAAAATATTCTAGATATTACTGTGGATGAGTGGACATATCCTTGAATGCCATTTGATAGTTTTAGTCCAGGAGATTCTATAGCACTAATTTTTTTTCAGATCCGCTAAGGTCCTGCCGATCTAGACCATTTTAAAAAAATCGGTTCTGCCCTCAGAAGTATGCTACAATTTTCTTATTTTTTCCAGGTTTCATCGCTGCCCGCAAAAAAATTTGATTTGTTCGGTTGTCAAATTGCGACAAAATACCAGGCGAACAGAAATGACTAGCAGGCTGAATCACTGTTATTAACAGCGCCGACGGCCAGCCCTGTTATTAACAGCACCCTTTAACAGATGCTGCTATTGCAGCGCGCATTTTAGCAAAACTGTTAATAAAACCAAAAATAAACATTTTAAAATGGAATTTTGTACACTTTATTTTTTATTGTTTAATAAACTTATTATTATTAACAAAGAAATGCTGATTTTATTTATGCTTTCTATTATGCGTGATGCCAAGTAAGTACAGTGGTTAGTAGTGGGAGAGTAACTTGACAGCCTCTGTTGCAATATCCTGTCCTACAGTAGTAATGCGTTTAAATAGATCCTTCCTTTGCAAATTCCCCAAAAAACCATCCTGATTAAAATGAAACAGTAATTTAATGCATGAAAATAATGAAGAATAAATCTCCTCACTTACCCAATTAGCCTGACACTCGTTTTAGTGTTTTGTTATTGTATTATTTCATACTGCCGTGAGCTTACGAATCAGTAAATATAGAATCCTTTCCGACTACAGAGCTATTACACAAGTTTACGATGCACATCTTCTAGAGGCGAAGCAAGTGGAAAACATTAGTAAATTAAATAAAATGAAACTAAGTTGACTTACCCAACAAGTTAGAAACAACGTATCACTCGGAGCTGCTGTCAACTACTGTCACACATGTCAGTGGCAAATGTACAACGTCCTTTCGGACCCAAGGCCCCTTAAATGAGATGCGCATCTTCTAAAGACAAATGACAAAGTTAAAAGTCAGTTGGAAATTACAAAAGGTTTTTTTTTACATCAATAAAATCACAGAGCAGTAAATACAAGAATAGGTGAAATCTTAACAGAAAAATGTTAAAGTTCAAAAGACAGCGTCCAGATGGCACCGGTGAATTTAAACATAACCAAATTAAAATTATGCAAATAATACAAATAACAAAACATTAGCCTTACATCAAACTGGCCCTGTGATATTTTAGCTTTTTGTTTGCATTTCGTTTTTGTATTTTACACTTCGATTATGCTTACATATTATTACCGGCCAATTTCTTGGTTAATTATATTTAACAGAAAGCTGTGAATAATAACCTTGTATTTGATGCTCTGTGTAAAGAAATGAATAATGGATAACTCACTGGTGTAGGGCCATAAATTACTGCATTTTCTAGTTATTCATACAAATCCATCATCATTTTTTAAATCCTCCTCACTTTTAATCCTTTCCATATCCATGAAATGCGCATCTTTTACAAGCAAAAGGCGAAATTAGAAAACTCACCTACAATTAGAATACTGAATATATAAATTAAAACAAAGCTCGAATTACTTACTCTACTAGGAACAGGAGTATGTGTGTATGTGAATATGCATAATATTTAATCGAAACTTTCTTGTCGCTGCTGCACCTATAAAACGGCTTCAAAGCATTCAAGCTCTTGGGCTAAAAAATCCTTTCGCCTAGACTTGAAGATGAAACGTCTGCTCCAATAGTTCCTTTGAATCTGTTAGGGCAACACACAAGCAGCTGTTACCAATCCTGTAAACTTAAACGTTTGTTATCAAGTTTTACTAAGATAGTATTCTATAATTACCAGTGTAAGATTTCCATATTTTATGCTCGGCAACTACCCAAGATATAGCCACTTAAATTGGTCATCTTCGGATAGACTTATAAATTCATTAAAGACATTAAAACTCTTCACAATTCTTTAAAGCCTTCCACATGGGGAAAAGCGACATGTCACAGACAATGTAGCTAAATTTAGAATATCTCTAAATATTTGGATGTTGCTCGATTCCAATGCCGTGCGGCATTTTCCTTAATCAGGTAATGCGCTTCACATAGTAAAAGTAGTCGAGATGATATGGAGACGTCAGCCATTATCTAGTTTGTAAACTGCGAGATCCTTGGTCAACGTCATTTGGGAAGCTGAACGCAACAAGTTGTCCAGCCTTACGTTTACCACGCAATTTTCAGTTTAATATTCCAAATGAAGTCTTCCGGACATTTAAACTAAATTAAATGTATCATTTCTATTAGTTTTGTCAACTAATTTGGCATTCTAAAATTTTAAAAAGAGGCACATTAGTATTAGTGTAAAAACGCGTGGTTTGAACATTTTCCGCGTACCACTATTAACACATGTTATGTAAAGTTAACATCGTTGCAGCCTGCACGGCAAACTATGGTTTGAAGCTATTAACTTTATTACAATTACTTATAATATTTATTTTAACACAAACAAATTTTTTTAATTTGTTAACTCAGCATATTTTACATCTAATGAAAATAATCGATCATTCATTCGCAACCCTAACGCAAAATGCTCTCGACACGTAATTCTAAATTTAATCGATAGTTTGCAGCCCTGGCACAATATACTCTGAGCGCAAAATACAATCGCAATTTCAAATATGTTAACGACAACAAGATGGAGCCACAAGTCTCTTTTTTTGAATATTTTTTAATACATTTAAAACTTCTTACTGAACAGTGGGCGTTTTGTGTTGTATCCTTACAGGGCTTCTACCGCTTTGTAAAAATACAAAAATACAAATTCTTGTCAATCTTCATAAACTTCATTTGCATCTTCATCTTCCACTGCGTCGTTGCTATTATCACCAAAATTATTGCGCTCCGCCTGCAGTGTTCGGAGATCGTAAGCCAACGTCTCCAATGATTCCGACTGCATCGTTGTATGCGAAAAAGAGCAGCTGCAGGAGGCTGAGCTATCCGACGTTGGCAATGGTAGTGACTGTTGTTGCTGTTGTGTAACTCTTCCCATGAACGTGAACATCTCCTCAAAGTAGGACTCCTCGCTGGAATTTTCGCTAAAGCCTCGTATGTTGTGCATCCGTTCGCTAACTCCACTTAGTGCGCTGAGGGGCACCGAATCGTGTTTCTTCAAATGTCTATTCAGGTTCGTCTGCTGCCCAAAGTAGCGCTCACAGATATCACACCTGAACGGGCGCTCCATGTTGTGGATGTTACGCACGTGACGTTGCAAATTGGAGGATATGCTAAAGGCACGGTCACAGTAATTGCACTTGTACGGTTGCTCGCCCGTGTGTGAGCGCAGATGACGCGCCAGGTTGCCGGAACGGGGAAAAAACTTGCCACAGTACTTGCATGTGTCCTTTTTGCGATGCTGCTGCGCGGGCAATAAGGTTCCACTGGCGTTCAAAGACTGCATATGAACCTGCGTAACCCGTTGTTCTGCCTTGCAGGAATATTGACGCGACTGAAACTCTTGCTGCTGCAGATGCAGAGTAGGCGAGGGCAGCTCCAATGCTAGTTGCTGCTGTTGTGAAGGAGACTGCTCGTTAGGTGACCAACCAAGATTGCCTTTCTTCAATTGATGTTGGAAGGCAAAGTCTAAAGGTACAGCGGCCGTTGGTGGTGGTTGTGGTGCAAGCACATTGCGATATTTTAGCGGCAACGTTACTAGCGATGGCGACGGAGCCACGCCCTCGCGCAGTGTGCACAGCATTTTGCGGCTCATGTCTAACCCCAGATCTGCCAGGGAAGCGGCTTTTTGATTGTTATTCAGCTCCCTATCCTTGCTTTGTGCTGCTAGCTTGTGGGCAAACATGGTGGGGTTGTTGTTCTCATCCTCCAACGGCTGTAGAAGTGGTAGCTCCTCCACATGCGGCGGCCGCGGGCGCTTGTGCGCCAACCGAAGATCCAGCGGCTGATCGTAGTTGCCCACGTTGTCATTATGTTGTTGCTGCTGCTCTTGTTGTAGTTGCTGCTCTTTTTCTTGTTGTTGTTGTTGTTGTTGCCGCTGCTGCTGCTGCTGCTGCTGCTGTCGCAGCGCTGTGCTTGTCAAGCTGCTGGTGGCCGTTGCCGCCGTCATAGCGACTGACAGATCATAAGGTTCCTGTGATATATCCGAAGTGGATACTAATCCTAAGGCTGGGTCTGCACAGCCCTGTTTTGGGCTAGGAAGCATCTTTTTTGGTGAGTGGTCTTTCTTTCTCATTACTCTTATTCACACTTCTCTCTCTCGTTCTTCTCTCTTCGGTACCTTTGCGAAAGGCGAAATGTTGGAAAATTTCTGCTTTTAGAAAATTTATTGCAGCTTTAAGAAAATTTGAAAAGTAAATATTTTTTTTCGGATGACTTTTGTGTTGCCTACAGTTTTGAACAAATTCATTGAAACGTCTTTCTCGGAACTAACTCCCTGGTTCTCTCGTTTTGAACTGATTTATACATGAATTGATTTACATTTACACTTTTAAAAGTAATTTCAGGTAAATAAGTTTTTACAATATTCATTGATTTCAATTTAATAAAATGTTATTTTTTCTTTATAAAATACATTTTTTTTTTCTACTAATTCAGTTACTACTTCGTTTGATTAATTTATATTTTATATTTCAATATTTTATATATATATATATATATATACATATATAACATAATACTTGTTTATACATATTTTATATAATATATAAGTCAAGAGGTAATTTAATTTTCAACTTACTTTGCCTCTGGAATATGCGCATCTTGTTGACATGTACTTGGTTTGGGATCCTTGTTGAATTGACAATGACATAGAATCATGGATAACACACTCTTCTGGGAACACAAATTGTTGCATTTTCTAGTTGTTCATACAAATCCGTCATAATTTTATACTTGATGCTTGTAAAATAATCCTCAACATATGTAATTTTAATTTGCTTGCACAATGCATGCGAATCCAATCTTTATTTGTATTTGAATTGTGGGCAACGAAATCCTCTCATTGTTAGTCCTTTCCATATCCATGAAATGCGCATCTTTTATAAACAGAAGGCGATATTAGAAAGCTCACCTACAATTAGGATACTCAATATATAAATTAAAACAAAGCTCGAATTACTTACTCTACTAGGAACAGGAGTATGTAAGTGTGTATGTGAATATGCATATTCAATCAAAACTTTGTTGTCGCTGCTGCACCTTTTAAACGGCTTTAAAGCACTCAAGCTATTGAGCTAAAAAATTCCTTTCGCCTAGACTTACAGATGAAACGTCTGCTCCAATAGTTCCTTTGAATCTGTTAGGGCAACACACGAGCAGCTGTTACCGATCCTGTAAATTTAAACGTTTGTTATCAAGTTTTACTGAGATAGAGTTCTATAATTACCATTGTAAGATTTCCATATTTTATGCTCGGCAACTACCCAAGATATAGCCATTTAAATTGGTCATCTCCGGAGAGATTTCTAAATTCATTAAAGGCATTAAAACTTCACAATTCTTTAAAGCCTTCCATACGGGAAAAAACGGCATGCTACAGACAATGTAACTCAATTTTGATGATCTCTTCATACTTTGGATGTTGGTCTGAAGCTTATGGATGCTTTCTTTATGTTTTTATGAAGTTTATCGATGCTTTACTTATGTAAGTTAAAAAGCTCCAGGATTATAACCTTCGTTACGACTAAATAATGGTCGTACTTTTTGTATTTCGCTTATTGCCGACAACACTCATTTAATGCCATGCAGCATTGTTCTTTCTCAGGCAATGCGCTTCACATAGTAAAGTTAGTCGAGATGATGTGGAGACGTCAGCCATTATCCAGTGTGTAAACTGCGAGATCCTTGGTCAACGTCATTTGGGAAGCTGAACGCAACAAGTTGTCCAGCCTTAAGTTTACCACGCCATTTTCAGTTTAATATTTCAAATAAAGTTCTTTGGACATGTAAGCTCAATTACATGTATCATTTCTGTTAGTTTTGTCAACTAATTTTACATTCTAAAATTTTAAAAAGCGGCACATTAGTACAGAAACACGTAGTTAAAATCATTGACACGTTTCACTTGTAACCAATGTTATGTAAATCTAACACTGTTGTAGCTTCCGCGGCAAATAAAGAACACTATTTTAAAGCTATTAACTTTATAACAATTACTTTTAATATTTATTTTAACACAAACAAACTTCCTAACTTGTTTACTCAGTACATTTCACAATTAGTGAAAATAATCGATCACTCATTTGCAACCCTAACGCAAAATGCTCTCAACTTATAAATCTAAACTTGATCGATAGTTTGTAGCTCTAGCAAAATATGATCTGAGCTCAAATGCAATGGCAATTTCGTATATATTAATGACAGCTAGATGGAGCCACTAGTCTCTTTTTTAAATATTTAAAAGAGTACAAAAATAATACGTTGAGTTCTTCTTTCATAAATTTTCAAAAACTTGTAAAGGCGATGAGCAAATAGTTTGTGTTGTTGCTTCTGCTTTCTCTTATTCTCTTTGTTCGTCTTTGGGACATAGTTAATGATAATGGTTAATGCCTTAAAGGAAAACAATTTAAAGGATGGTGTGCGTATTCATATGTCTATTCAGGTTCGACTGTTGTCCAAAGCAGCGACCGCAGATATCACACCTGAACGGGCGCTCCATGTTGTGGATGTTACGAACGTGACGTTGCAAATTGGAAGAGACGCTAAAGGCACGGTCACAATAATTGCACTTGTACGGTTGCTCGCCGGTGTGTGAGCGCAGATGACGCGCCAGGTTGCCGGAACGGGGAAAGAACTTGCCACAGAACTTGCAGGTATCCTTTTTGCGATGCTGCTGAGCGGGCAATAAGGTTCCACTGGCGTTCAAAGACTGTATAGGAACCTGCGTGACCCGTTGTTCTGGCTTGCAGGAATAGTGACGCGAATGAAACTCTTGCTGCTGCAGATGCAGAGTAGGCGAGGGCAGCTCCAATGCTAGTTGCTGCTGTTGTGAAGGAGACTGCTCGTTAGCTGACCAACCAAGATTGCTTTTCTTCAATTGATGTTGGAAGCCAAAGTCTAAAGGTACAGCGGCCGTTGGTGGTTGTTGTGGTGCGAGCACATTGCGATATTTTAGCGGCAACGTCTTGGTCTTGGGTGAAGTTGGCGGCGTAGTCATACCTTCGCGTAGAGCGCGCATCCTGCGGCTCATGTCGGCCCCCAGGTGTTCCAGAGAAGCGGCAATGTAATTCAGCTTCTCCTCCTTGTTCAGCGTCGCTAGCTCGTGGGCAATGACGTTGGGGTTATTGTTTTCATCCTTTAGTGGCTGCAGCTCTACCTTCGGCGGCTGCCGGCGCTTGTGCGCCAACCGAAGATCCAGCGGCTGATCGTAGTTGCCCATGCTGTCATAATGTTGTTGCTGCTGCTGTAGATGCTGTTGCTGCTGCTGTAGATGCTGTTGCTGCAGATGCTGCTGCTGTAGATGCTGCTGCTGTAGATGCTGCTGCTGTAGCTGTTGTAGATGCTGCTGCTGTAGCTGTAGCTGCTGTAGATGCTGCTGCTGTAGCTGTTGCTGTAGCTGTTGCTGCTGTATCTGCTGCTGCTGTAGCTGTTGCTGCTGTAGCTGCTGCTGCTGTAACTGTTGCTGCTGTATTTGTTGCTGCTGCAGCTGTTGCTGCTGTAGCTGTTGCTGCTGTAGCTGCTGCTGCTGTAGCTGCAACTGTTGCTGCTGTATGTGTTGCTGCTGTAGCTGTTGCTGCTGAAATTGCTGCTGCTGTAATTGTTGTTGCTGTAGCTGTAGATGTTGCTTCTGTTGCAGCGCTGTGCTTGTCAAGCTGCTGGCGGCCGTTGCCGCCGCCGTAGCGACTAATAGACTATAAGGTTCATGTGATATTTTCGATGTTGATACTAATCCTAAGGTAAGGTCTACACAGCCCTGTTTTGAGCTTGGAAGCTTCTTTTTTGGTGAGTGGTTTTTCTTTCTCATTTCTATTAACCGCACTTTTCTGTTTCGTCCTTCTTTCTTCGGTAACTCTTCGGAAGGAAGAATTAAAATTTCTACTATTCGAAAATTGATTGTAGTTGCTAGGAAAATTTTAAAAGTAAATTTTTTTTACTTTACGATGACTTTCGTGTTGCCTAAAGTTTCGAACAAACTTATTTAAACGTCTTTCTCGGAACTGACTCCCAAGATTTCTCGTTTTGAACTGATTGATATTTATATACATATACATCAATTCATATATCAATCAGTTCAAAACACAAGAACTTCGGAGTCAGTTCCGAGAACGACGTTTAAATTATTTTTTTGAAGCTTTAGGCATTACATGAAAAGTCATCCTTAAAAAAATATTTACCTATAAATTTTCCTAAAGCTACAATCAATTTTCAAACAGCAGAAATTGTCCAACGTTTCCCCTTCCGCAGAGGCATCGTTGCTTTCCACATACAATTCAAAGAACGAAGGCAGCAACAATACCGAAAAAAGTAGTCATAAGAAGGACGAGACAGAAAAGTGCTGTTAATAGTAATGAGAACGAAAAACAACTCACCGGTTAGGAGGCTTCCTAGCCCAAAACAGGGCTATGTAGACGCAGTCTCAGGATTAGTATCCACATCGCATGTACCTTATGACCTACCAGTCGCTAAGACGCCGGCAAGGGCCGCCAGCAGCTTGATAAGCACAGCGCTGCGACAGCAGAAACAGGTACAGCAGCAACAGCTGAAGCAGCAGCAGCAGCAGCAACAACATTATGACAACATGGGCAACTACGATCAGCCGCTGGATCTTCGGTTGGCGCACAAGCACCGGCAGCCGCCGAAGGTGGAGGAGCTGCAGCCACTAAATGATGAAAACAATAACCACAATGTGTTTGTCCACGAGCTAGCGGCGCTGAGCAAGGAGGAGAAGTTGAATTACATAGCCGCTTCCCTGGAACATCTGGGGGTCGACATGGGCCGAAGGATGCGCGCTCTACGTGAGGGTATGACTACGCCGCCAACACCACCGAAGATCGAAACGCTGCCGCTACAATATCGCAATGTGTTCGCGCCACCACCACATACGGCCGCTGTGCCTTCAGAGCTCGTCTTCCGACTTTCCTTGATGAAAACCGAACACGGCTGGTCACCTTACCACCAATTGCCGTCACAGCAGCAGCCGCCAATCCAGCAGCAACCACAGCAGCAAGTCGAATCCGAGCTGCCCACACCCAGTACGATCTTAGCTACGCCTATGCCACATCTGCAACTGCAAGAGCTTCAGTCGCAGGTTCATATACATTCTTTGAACGCCAGTGGAAACTTATTGCCCGCTCAGCAGCATCGCAAAAACGATACATGCAAGTACTGTGGCAAGTTTTTTCCCCGTACCGGCAACCTGGCGCGGCATCTGCGCTCACACACCGGAGAGCAACCGTACAAGTGCAATTATTGTGACCGTGCCTTTAGCGTCTCTTCCAATTTGCAACGTCATGTGCGCAACATTCACATCAAGGAGCGCCCGTTTAAGTGTGAGATTTGCCAGCGCTGCTTTGGACAGCAATGGAACCTAGACAGGCATCTGAACACGCACGAATTGGATGCGTAGAGCATTATTGTTTCCAGTAAAGACACATCTACATCCCAAAGTCATGTATGGAGCGGTATCTCCCAAGGACGAACTCTAACCGCATCCATTATCTGGTGTGCAAACTGCGAGAAGCTCGGCAACGTCAATTGACTGCCGAACGCAACAAGTTGTCCAGCCTTACGTTTACCACGCAATTTTCAGTTTAATATCTCAAATAAAGTTTAGCGCACATTTAAACTCAATTACTTGTATCATTTCTGTTAGTTTTATCAACTAATTTTATATTCTAAAATTTTAAAAAGCGGCACATTAGTACAGAAGCACGTAGTTAAAATCATTGACACGTTTCATTTGTAACCAATGTTATGTAAATCTAACACTGTTGTAGCTTCCACGGCATAGCAAGAACACTATTTTAAAGCTATTAACTTTATAACAATTACTTATATTTATTTTAACACAAACAAACTTCCTAACTTGTTTACTCAGTACATTTCACAATTAGTGAAAATAATCGATCACTCATTTGCAACCCTAACGCAAAATGCTCTCGACGTCTTATCGATAACTTTCAGCCTTGGAATATCTGAGCGCAAAATTCAATCGCAACTTCAAGTATATAAGTGACAACTAGATGGCGCCAATGATTTTTTATATGAAATATTTAAGGAGTATAAAAATAATAAATCGAGTTCTTTTGTAATAAATTTTAAAAAACTTGTAACTTTTTATTGAACAGTGGGCGTTTTTTTTTTTAATGTTTTCGTACATGTCTTCTATCGTTTTGTATATATACAAAAATACCAATTCTTATCTTACTTCGTACACAAAGTGATATAGTACATTTGCCAATCTTCATAAACTTCATCTACACTTCTACACTTCTCCACTTCTTTTTTTTTTTTTTTTGCTTTTGTACAAATCGATTTACACATTAACATTTAACATACAAATTAAAGAATACAAAATACATATATATATATTTACAGCTAGACAAAAATATTATATATATACGATCTGCAAATAGTTTGTGTTGTTGCTTCTGCTATTACCTTTCACTTTCACTTTTCACATTTCCGTCTCCGCTTCCTTTCTCTTATTCTTTGTTCTACCGTATAGGAAATATAAATGTCGGGGTCAGGATTCGGTTAGGGTTCATCCTTGGGCGATGACGCTTTATTCGTGTCTGTGGTTAATGTCTTGATGGGAAACAATTTGGAGGCTAGTGTACTCTTTAGTTGCAGGATGGATTTGGAGTCCTCTTTCTCCTCTTCTTTTTGCTTCTTCTGATCTGTTTGTGGCTGCTTAAGTTCATGTTCAAGTTCCGGATCCTGAATCTCCTCTTTTAGCTGAATGGGCATTGCGTCGTTGCTATCATCGCCAGCCTTATTGCGCTCTGCCTGCAGCCTTCGAAGCTCGTGGGCCAACGTCTCCGATGATTCCGATTGCGTGGGCGTGTGCGAGGATGTAGGCGTATGCGAGGAGGAGCAGCTGGAGGAGGCTGAGCTACGCGACGTTGGCAATGGCAGTGACTGTTGTTGCTGTTGTTGTTGGTGGTGCTGTTGATGTTGCTGTTGCTGCTGTTGTTGTTGCTGCTGTTGTGTTACTTTACCCATGAACGTGCGAATCTCCTCAAAGTAGGACTCCTCGCTGGGATTCTCGCAGAAGCGTCGTATGCAGTGCATCCGTTCGCTGACTCCACTCAGCGCACTGAGGGACACTGCGTCCGATTCGTGCTTCTTTAGATGCCTGTCCAGGTTCGTCTGCTGCCCAAAGCAGCGCTCGCAAATCTCACACTTGAACGGCCGCTCCTTGTTGTGGATGTTGCGCACGTGACGTTGCAAGTTGGAGGAGATGCTGAAGGAACGTTCGCAGTACTTGCACTTGTACGGCTGTTCGCCGGTGTGTGTACGCAGATGACGGGTCAGGTTGGCGGAGCGGGGAAATACCTTACCGCAAAACTTGCACGTATATCGATCCTTGTTGCGCTGCTGTTGGGAAGGCAATGAGTTGCCACTGGCGCTCGGAGGCTGCGTCTGGGCCTGCGCGAGTCGCTGCTTTGCCTTGCGGGAATGTTGACGCGACTGAAACTCCTGCAGCTGCGGATGTGGCGTAGGCGTTGCTAAAACTGTTGTGGGCGTGGGCAGCTCCAATTTGAGTTGCTGCTGTGGTTGCTGCGGCTGTTGCTGCTGATGCTGTTGTTGCTGGGTTGGCGGCTGTTGCTGTGGCGGCAACTGCTCGTTAGGTGGCCAGCCCAGATCACTTTTCTTCAAGGGATGTCGGAAGGCAAAGTCTGGCGGCACAGCGGCCGTTGGTGGCGGTGGTGCGAACACATTGCGATATTGCAGCGGCAAAGTCTTGGTCATCGCCTCCAGCAGCGTAGAAGGCACGCCGGGCACAACCGCGGGCGGCGTTGGTGGCGTAGCCACGCCCTCGCGCAGTGCCCGCAGCATTTTGCGGCTCATGTCAAAGCCCAGATCCGCCAGGGAGGCGGCTATGTGATTGTTGTTCAGCTCCTTCTCCTTGCGCTGCGCCGCCAGCTCATTGGCAAACATGATGAGGTTACTATTCTCATCCTCCAGCGGCTGCAGTAGCGGCAGCTCCTCCGTCTTCGGAGTCTGGCGTCGCTTGTGCGCCAGTCGAAGATCCAGTGGCTGATCGTAGCTGCTCCGACGCTTGCCCTTGCTGCCATGATGCTGCTGCTGCTGTTGTTGTTGTTGCTGTTGTTGTTGCTGTTGTTGTTGTTGCTGTTGCTGCTGCTGTCGCAGCGCTGTGCTTGTCAGGCTGCTGGCGGCCGTTGCCGCCGTCGTCGCGGCCGACAGATCATAAGGTACATGTGATATATACGATGTGGGTACTAATCCTAAGGCAGGGTAAACACAGCCCTGTTTTGGGCTAGGAAGCATCTTTCTTGGTGAGTGGTCTTTCTCTCTCATAACTGTTAACTGCACTTCTTCTTCTTCTCGCTTTGTTGCTGTTCCTCTCCAGTATTCTTTTATGCCGTATCCACCTCTTCTGTATCCGTTTCCTCTCTCTCTCAAATCACTTCTCCTTTCGTTATTGTTGCTGCCTTCGTTCTTTGACGTGGGAAGCACCCGTAAGCCTGCGGAAGGAAAAACATTGGGAAAGTCTTGCTTTAGAAAATTTATTGAAAATTAAGGAAAATTTCTTTCTGCTTTAAATAAATAAATTTTTATTTGATTCTTGGAACTGACTCCCAAATTTCCTCTTATTTTTGAACTAGCTCCGAAATTCCTTGCTGTCAAATTTACAGCCCTACAAATTGCACCAGCCTGAAGACTGTACATATATATACATTATATTCCTTATACGATAATTGAACAATAGGATTAAATATATATAAATAATTAATTAATTTTTAAAGATCATTAATTTATTTCCTTACCCCCCCTCAAATTCTCTACGATCATAAAAAAAATAGTTTTGTTTTCTGTGTCTTGGGCTGTGAACACCTTTCGGCAGGTGCGTCAGAGCTTCATTCACACAGGTGTTCCACTTTTGTTTTCGATAGCTCCACATTCGAGGGGAACACAGTGTATTGGGTGGTGGGAGTGTTGGTGCGGTGGAAAGGTGTGAAAGGGGGGAAGGGGGAAAGGGGTTATTTCCATTCACGTCATTTAAAAGGTTCAAAAACGACTCAGAATCATATAATTGCCATCCGAAGAGAACTCAATTTTCGTATGATATCTTATTTTTGGATTATCTAATAGCGCATGCCCCATACCCTCCTCTCTCCCACCCGCCCCATTCAACCCATGCCCGCTTCATCTTGAAAGCCCCCCCTTGCTCCTCATGATTGAGCTCGTTATGTTTTTGGCGCAATGCCAAAAGCCTGAACGGTACAAAAGTTTAAACAATTGTTCTATTGTCTGTTATTTTAGGACGGAAAACAACAACAACAACAACAACAGCAACAAAAATGTTAACGGTATCTAGAGTGACGATTATGTAAGACAAACAGACGAAAAAACGCTGACAAACATCTAAGTACACATACACGTAGGGTGGAGTGGGGGATGGCAGAGGGTGTCTGGGTGGTGGGGAAGGTGGAAAGTGGGGAAGGTGGAAAGAGGGGAAGGGGGGAGGGTGTGGGGGAAGTTTGACTGGGAAGTTGATTGAGGGGAGGTAGCGATGTTGACGCTGTAGGCAGCTGCCCTCATGGAGGTCGTCGCTTAGAGGTGCGTACGCCTCCGGTTGCCAGTTTACAGTCGCCAGTTGCCAGTTGCCAGTTGCAAGTTGCAAGTTGCAAGTTGCAAGTTTTCAGCTGCCATCTGTCAGTTGGTAGTTGACTTTTGGCTGCGTTTTGGCCTCTTGGCAGATGGCACGCAAGTCATGTGAACCATAAACAGCAAGAACAACAAAAAGATTTGCCAACAATGCCACTGACAGTGCGACGTGCAACGTGCAACAATCAGCCTGCAACTGCATTGAGATTGTGGGCGAATCTATGAGGCTGCAGCTACAACTACAGCTGCAACTGTTGTTGCTTTTGATATCTAGAACAGAATTTTTCACGAGATATTTTCCGTGGGTTGGAGCAGCACTTAGTGACTTCCACACACACACACACACACACGCACACACACATACTTAAATACGTGGAACAAATTGCCTTTTGTTGTACTTGTTGTTTTGGCCAAAAAGTTAATTAGCCGCATTTACGGCTTTGATTTAGTGCTTTTCAGGCATTTTTAGACTCTCAAGAATTTTCACAAAGCCCAAAAAAAAAACTGAAGAAAAATATCAAAGGAAAAACCATTTAGAGCTTGAGAACTTTTGCGTCGGTTGATACCGATATTGATGATAATGACGATGATAGTGTTTCTCATAATGATGTTCATCATCGCGATGATGACTTAGGCAGATCAAAGCTTGGCTTGAGTCGATGAACTAATAGAAGCGACTATGTAAGCGATAGTTTAATCACAGTGACTAATCCCAAGACGATGATTTCGTTATGGATGATCTTGAACAGACGTAGAACTTAAGGCTTAAGCCGGATAAGATCAGTTGTGATTAAGTTATTAATTTAATCCATTAATTTAAAAATGAAATCATCTCAAATGAGAACCAAGAAATTAGTCAGCGCTGCTTAAGGCGTGGGAAAAGATGAGTTTGAAAATCGAGAAAACAGAATAAAAAATTGGTAAAAAAATGTGAGATAGTCTTTATAATTTTTTTTCTTAAATTATAATAAAATAAACTATTTGAAAAAAATTAATTATATAAAAAAATTAATTATATGAAAAAATTGTTAAGAAATATTTAAGCACAAGAAGAGAAGTAAAATAAATAGAGAAAATTAAAAAAAAAAAATAATTAATTCTAAAAAAAATTAAAAAAAGTTATTATGTGCCAAAAATGTTTATTATAGTGTTTAATTATAAAAAAAAAATGAAAAAAGAAAATTCTACCGGAAAATTACCTCTGATTTTCAGAGCCAAAAAGAGTCGATTCTCAATTGTATATCCTGACATTCTATGTCGTTATAAGTATGCAGGCAAATAAAATATAATTATAAATAATAAATAACTGATAATTCATAAATATAAATATAATAATACGTTTCAGTTAAATTATTTAAATTTATATAAATTATGAGAAAAACTAACAGCTTCCCATTTATCAGCTCCCCGCCTGCCCGCAGCTGCCTTTTCCCACTTTTCACCTAAGCAATGGACATCAGTTTTTTGAAGAGTTAACTTTTCTTGAGTTCAGAGATGATTTTCATGTAAATTTGTATGGATTTTCATAAGTTTTCCAGGCAGAGCGACGTCGACTTTGGTGGCACTCGGAGAAAAATCTCCTCGAAATGCAATTCCAAAATCCATGTGCTTATAATTTGTGGCTAACGTGCAAAAGTTGTTGACAATTATAGTCAACGGTGGCCACTGCATCATCATTAAAAAAACGGATGCCTAAAGAAGAAGATGATGATGATGATGATGAGGAGGAAAATGAAGGAAAAAAAAAACCAATTAAAGAGTAACAAAGTTTAAGCGGTCCGACAGCAGCGACAGCAACGACGACGACGACGACGACAACGAGAGCAATGAAGCAAACAGTTCAAAAAACGGCCAGTGAAGGTACAACAACAACAACAACAACAACAACAACAACAGCAACGGCGACGACGACGATGACAACAACAACGTCGCATGTTGCAAAGAAAAGTGAAATCAAAGTTGTAAAACCGCGAAAAACGCAGTCAGGCAGACAAACAGACAGCGACACATAACAGCAACAGTAACAGCAACAACAACAGCAACAACAGCAGCAACAGCAACAACAACAACAACAACATTCAACACTCAACACTAACAACAACCTCAACGCTCCAGATTGGAAAATGTCCAGTGGAAGATGTCGACAGTCGACAATTTTTCTATCTTAGGCGCTACGCGGCTCCAATGGAGCCTGAATAATCAGCCCCCACAAAGCTGACAATGCGAGTGCTATGCCGGGAGATTAACATGGTCATGCTCCGACTATGGCTCCAAGATGGATCACACCGAACCCATCATCAAAGTCCATCTGAGGCTGCCCACAGGCAGTGCCAGTCGAGGACTGGGAAATGGGGAAAAGCCAAAGCCAAAGCCAAAGCTGAAGCTGAAGCTGAAGCTCAAGTGATGAACGAGTAAACATCTTGAAACGATTCATGGGGGACACAAGTTTTGTGTGTGGGATCCATTTGCTAATATAGCAATAAATGGAAGAAGAAGAAGAAAAAGAAGAAGAAGAGCAGCAATGAAAGCTATAACAAGGAAAACAAATATAAAATCCTTTCTAACAAACTCTTTGATCAAACGGAAAATAGGGGGAAATTTTTGTAAGGCAATAAAAAAATAAAAGAGGAGTTGGGCTAAAGGCAATTCTAAACAGGATCCTGAGGAACTTAATTGAAGACTGCAACTCACAGAAAAAAAATAATAAATATTTGCTATACATATCCCTAAACTAAATAAGGAGGTCCTTTAAATGTACTACCTGTACTACCAGAACCCCAATAGCTGCGGCTGAGTGGTGCTTCATGTACCAAAATTTTGAACACTCAGTGAATGCAGGTCATTCGTATGCGAGATATGACTGTCTAATTAACTGCAATTGTTACCCATAATTCCATTTACAGGGTATCTGATGGCGTACAGACCCCGCCTTCAAACACTTTCTTGCCCTGTTATTTGCCAGCAGATGCATAATTGTAACGCCAGCAGTATAATTAACATCTAAACACCATAATCACAGTCACTATGTTCATCATCATCATCATTGCCATCGTAATCCTCATCATCATGATCATCATCATCATCATCATCATCATCAACTTTGTCATCCGACATAATTAGCGAGTGGCTTCGGTTACGCTTGTGGTCCGAGTGACGCACGACCAGCAGCAGCAGCAGCAGGAGAAGCAGGAGAAGGAGGAGAAGGAGGAGGAGAGGTGATAGTGAAAGGGGTGAAAGGGGGAGGGGGAGGGGACGAGGAGCGGAGCATAATCAACCGCAGCCAGCTGACAGTTGAACTAAGCTAAAACGTAGCAACTAACTAAGACTTAGACTAAAACTAAGCACCAACCGGCGCCGCACAATGAAAAACGAGAGTAAAAATCGCAAAGCGCAGCCGCCGCGCATTGAAATGGAAAATTAAACTTTGTTACATCAGTGGCAAGCAAAATGCAACAACAACAACAACAGCAACAACAAGATCAGAGCAACAAATGACAAGCAATGCGGCGACAATGTTGTCAGGACAAACATACACACGCACACACATACAGACACACACGCACACACACACACACAAACACTCAGTACACACATAACACGCACAGTCAACTCATTCACTCTCTCGACTCGAACTGAGACTCTAACGAGGCAACTTGATACCAAAATCAACACAACAAGCGACATAAACAACAACAAACAGACACGCAAAGCTACAAACGCACACACACACACACACACACACACAGGCACACACTCGTATGTGAAATCAAGCGCAAGTTGGAGCAGATAATGAAAAATAATACGGAAAACTCAACTCGGAGTTCATATGGAAAATCATTCACATGTCGAGGGATTAAAGGCGAAAATAATAAAGGAATAAATAATTTGGAGTCCAAGAAAAGGATAAAAAAACAAGATTAAAGAGAATTGATAAATATAAATAAAAAATAAAATAAAAAAATTATTAAAAGTATTAAATTAAGAATTTAATAAGAAATCAAATCGTCTTGAGCTTAGATTGAAAAATAAAGATTGAAAGATTTTAAATTAAAAATGTAAGTTGAAAAAATTAAAAAAATTTTAAATTTTAGATTTAAGTTAAAAAATTAAAAGATTTTTAATTTAAGATTTAGAGAGCGAACAAGTTTAAAACAATATTTAAATTTATTGATGTATTTATTTAATATATTATTAATACATCTTGTATTGGAAAAGAGATTATTTATGGAAAAATTAAAGAAAAAAATTAAAATAAAAAAACTTAAATTTTATGAAAAAAACAAACGCAATAAAAAACAAAATATATTATAATTAAGGAGGTGTTAGAAAGAATATGGAATGATTCTTAGGACCGCTCCGATTAAAAAAAAATCTGTTTTCTCTTAGAACAAAGTGTAAAATATCAAATTTAATAACGTTTTAAAAAGATCGATAATTTAATATTAAATAAAATATTTATAAAATATTGAAATATTTTAAATATTTTAAAAAGAAAAAAATATTAAAAAATATATTAAGTATGTGATGTGATTTAAGGACATTTTGGGCACTTTGAGAAATTCTTGTGAAATTCAATTTAAAATTAATATAATAATTTAATTTAAATTTAAATATAAAAATAGCGAAATAAAAAAATTAAAAAATAAAATGAGCAGCTGCTTTATAATCTTATTTAATAATAATAATTAATTGTAAATAATAATATAATAAATTAAGAAATTTAATTAATATAAAATTGTAGCAAGTAATTTTTGGAATTTCAAGGCAAAAGTCAGCCGCTTCTCAATTAGCGTGTTTTATAAATTAAAAAATAAATAAGTTGTCCTTTTGAAAGAAATGAATTTTTCAAGGCAATAAAATTGCATTTTTTATGACAATTTTCTTTGAACGAGTTTCACCTTTAACCGTGACAGCTTCACTGTGAATGATCACAGAAATGGTCGCAGATTAAAAGTTGTTGAAATCATATGCAGTAGTAAATGCAGCACATCAACAAGAGCAGCTAAAGCAACAGCCCCACTGACAACAACAACAACAACAACAACAACAAGAAGAGCCACAACATGCAACTTGCAACAAAGTCGCAGATGCGTTTGTTGATGATGATGCGGCTTTTGCAGCCGCTGCTGCTGTGGCAACAGCGCAATCTGTACCACTTTTTCCTTCACTGGACACAACAAGTGCAGCAACAGCAACAGCAACAGTTGCTGTTGCTGTTGCAGTTGCAGTTACAGTTACAGTTGCAACACCGCAAACACATCTCCAAATCACGTCTTCGAGCGATGTCGTCGGCGTTGCATATCTCGTTGCTTAGATTGGCTGCCCGACTGCCCGCTGCATGCTGCCTGCTGCCTGCTGCCTGCTACCTGCTACCTGCTGCCTGCCACAATAACGACGTATCTGTATCTGCAGCCGGGAGATGGCGGTGGCGATGGCGATGGCAATGGCGATGGCGATGGCGATGGCCATGTCTATGGCCTGGACGGTCGTCGTCGTCAGTGAAATAAAAAGTGAGAGTGACATCGGAAATTGTTTCAATTTTCCCAAAACGAACAACACCAACAACAACAACAACAACGCCGACAAACTAACACAAGTTGCCGCAATTGTCGCAACCTACTCCAGCCACCTGGTAGCTCCCCTCCTCCTCTCCCCTCTACAATCTATCCGCAGCTCTGATTCCCGCTTGATGCTTGCTACAGTTTCAGTTGCTGTTTACTTCAGGTCCCCCAGTCTTCAGCTTTTTAGTCTCCAGATCCTCAGCTGTTCAGCTCTTCAGTCTTTAGGCTTTAGTCTTCGGATCTTCAGTCTTCAGTCTTTGGATCTTCAGTTTTCAGTTTTCAGTTTTCAGGTCTATAGTCTTCAATCTTCAGGCTTCAGTCTTTAGCTCTTTAGTCTGCAGATCCTCAGCTCTTCAGTCTTCAGTCTTCTTCAGTCATCAGTCTTCAGTCTTCTTCAGTCTTCAGGTCTTTGGTCTTTAGTCCTCAGGCTTCAGTCTTCGGATCTGCAGTCTTCAGTCTTCAGTCTTCAATCTTCAGTCTTCGGATCTTCAGTCTTCAGTTTTCAGTCTTCAGGTCTTTAGTCTTCAGTCTTCAGTCTTCAGCTTTCGGTCATTGGTCGCCAAATGAATGAATGTCGAAAAGTGTATCGACAACAATTTTTCTACAGCTTCAGCCTCAGCTTCAGCTCCTCGAGACTCCAGCTCCACCGCACACACATCAATGGAGCAAGTGCTTTCTTAAATGCACCGCTTCGTTGTACCCTCCCCCTGCCCTCATCCCACATCAATCCCCTGGCAATTCCCTATCCTCGCTAGCTGTTGGCTGCTCGCTGCTGGCTGCTGGCTACAGGCTGCAGGCTGCTGGCTGCTGGCTGCACTGCATCCTGTTGTTTGTTATACTTTTGGACATTTTATTTCTTATTTTAAGATTTATATAACTATCACACATGCAGCAGACGACCGGGTCCAGTCGAGCCGAGGCTTCGACTTTGTCCAATTCCAGGCTCTGTTTTGGCTATCCAATGTCTGCGGTCCGCTGTCCTCCGTCCTCCGTCCGCTGCCCGCTGTCTGCCGTTTGCAGTTTGCCGTCTCTTGGCTGTTGGCAGCGCAGCTTAAATAATTGAAATTTTTCAGCGAATTTTAAAGGTGCAAAATTGGTTTAGTTTGCCGCTTGCAACTTCCAACTTGCAGCATGCAACGTGGCGACCCACAGCCACTTGACTATTTGTTAGGCAATATTTGTGTGCCATTTTTATGGCCACCCCCCCACCCCTTACCCGTTCAGAGCGCCCATTTGTATATGACAATCAGGCAAAGGCTGTGCATATTCCCACCTGTCCGACATCTGATGGATTTTTATTAAGCTCCACAATTTTCAACGTACTCAAACGTATCCCATCAAGCCAATGGCTCCATCGACTCCAATAGCTCCAAAAACACCGACAGCTGCAAATTTTGGCAGCCAGCCTAATGCATGATATACGATCCACTCCCTCTAACGCGACTGGCCTTGTGGGCGGCGGTTGTGCCAGCCTCCTAACTAGTCAGCCAACTATCCAACTATCCAGCCATCCAGCCATCCAGCCATCCATATATTCAACTATTTAACTATCCATATATCCGACTATCCAACTATCCAACTATCCATACGGCCACCCATTCATCTATCCAACTAACCAACTATCCAGACTCTTCACTTGTGGCTCCAATCGCTCCACATGGATTCTGTGTTAATGGCATACTATATATATATAGATGTGTGTGTGTCTTTGCCTTGGGGGCAGCTTCAAAAGCTCCATTATAGCTCCATCTATAAATGTAAGCAAAGTTTACAAGCTCAAAGATATAAATACCCTTTATACCAGCACAAGCCCCATAGTTATGGCTCTCATATGCACGCTTCTCCTATAAATCAAGTCATATATCATTTTTAAATGCTTTTAACACTCGTCTCTTCCTTTAATTGATCTTAAAAGACTTGAAAATTGAGCGATTAAAACAAGTACTCGGAAACTTCCTGGACTCCTCTGGAAAACTAGACCAGGGACTAAAATGTGTGAAGGGGTGAGTTTAGCTTGAACTAAGCTCAAAGTTATTATTAATAAAAAATAAATATGTATTCATATAATTTATATATGGGTTAATCATCTATAATATTCTCTGTTATCTATAAATCTATCTAGATATAGATAACCCTAAGGATTCCAATGTGAGACTCCTGAAGATGAAGATGAGGCGATTGGAAAATTTGCCAAGAGCTCAACTTAATATTCCTCTGATTGAATATGGCTGAATTATTGTTATTATTATATTATATACAATTATATTATTATATTGAAATATATTAAAATATAGATAAATATATACTATATGTATATACTATGTACATATATATACAGGGCCGCTTCCATAGAAAACTTAGAAGCAAGGATCACAGAGCTGCGCCTTTGACTTAGCTTATTAACAACCTCTAAAGTTAAACTTGGCTTTTCTTTAATGAAGATTCCAAATAAAAAAATTAAAAATAAAATAATTAAAAAAAAGGGAACGAAAGGTGAGAAGGGGGAAAAGCCTGGGGGGTCAGCAGCGGCCGAAGAACCAGGAAAAAGGAATGGAGCATCTGGAAAATGTTTTTCCAAACAAGGCGCTGGCTTTCAACGATTGTTTGCCGAACATGAAAGATCATTTAAACACACACACACACACATCCATAGTGTATGGCCATTGTGTACATGTGTGTGTGTGTGTGTGTGTGAACACCCACATGAAGAGTGAATGTTTATGCACTGGCGAAATTTGAAAGTCTCTGGAAACGAGTGTCAAATGCCACAACTGGTGGAATCCATTTAAATAATTTAATTGAGTCGCAAACACTGGAAATTAGTCTAAATAAATCCCGAAAATAATAAAAAAAAAAATAAATATATAATATAAAATTAAGTAAATTAAACAAATTAAAAAAATAAAGAATAAATTTAAGTATAAACCAAAGGAGAACTCAATTTGATTGCCTAAACGTTTCAACAACTCAACATTTTGAATGCAATTAATTAAAATTTTATTTCTTCATTGAGACTCAATGCCTGCTGCATGTGTGTGCTGCATGTGTGCTGTGTGTGTGTGAGTGTGTGTGTGTGAGTGTGTTTGGAAGCAGCTCATTTGATTTCAATTTATTACCACATAATTTAGTCTCTGTTTGGGGCAAGTGATACAATTATTCCAATACTCGGGGATCCAGTTAATCTTGTTCTAGCTGAAAGCGATAGGAGAGCCCCAAGCCCCAAGCCCCAAGCCCCAAACCCCGAGCCTTAAACCTCGAGCCCCAAACCCCGAGCCTGTCAGGTTTTGTCGCCGAAGAAGAGGAAAAAGAAGAAAAAGCTCTATTAAAAGTAACGAAATAGAAGCAAATACTCTGGGCAAAAAAAAAAGAAATAAATAGAAAAAAAATTTAAAAAAATAGAAAAAAAATAGAAAAAAAAAATAGAAAAAAAATAAAGACTAACTAGATAATATATAAAAATAAAATTGAAAAGAAACCGTATCAACATTCACATCATAAGTAAACCAGTTTGCACCTGAGAGAGGAAGAAGAAAGTTGTCTTGGCCATTTTGGTGGCTCAGTCGGCAAAACTTTATAACTGCATTGGGTGCACACACACACACACACATACACATGCATACATGAGACTTCATATGTGTGTGCTCTTAAGGAGCTCCCCTCGAAAATGTATCTGGATACCTGTGGCAGAGCCTGCGCCTAGTTACCTGACGACTGCGGGCGTCGAACAATGGCCAAAAACTAACTGTAACATGGCAGACCTGCCAACGCTGGCTCTTTTCTTGCTGTTGTTGTTGTTGCTTTTGTTGTTTATTTATTTTGTAGCTTTTTTTGGTTTTGCTGCGGTTTTTTCTTTGGTCATAAGCATAAAATATTGCGCACATCTCGTGCTACATTCAACAAAACGTCGCAAGTCCGTGTGCCTCTCGCTACAGGCCTAATTATACTGCAGTTGGGGGCAGCTCTGACACCCACCCCCGCACTGCTGCTGTCGCTGCCACAATCACCCCCACTGCAGACAACAGACAGTGGACAGTGAACAGTGGACAGTGGACAGTGGACAGAGGACAGTGGACAGTGGACAGTGGACAGTGGACAGTGGACAGTGGACAGTGGACAGTGGACAGTGGACAGTGGACAGTGGACAGTGGACAGTGGACAGTGGACAGTGGACAGTGGACAGTGGACAGTGGACAGTGGACAGTGGACAGTGGACAGTGGACAGTGGACAGTGGACAGTGGACAGCGGACAGCGGACTCTCGGCTACCGTTGCAAGCCACGTGCGCCGTTGACATCAAGCAAACGACAGCGAAACGAAGAAGCAATGATCAGTCATTGGATACCCTAACCTTGACTTCATGACTTCAGTCATATTTATCGATACCAGCTGGCATTTAAAATGCCTATCGATAGCATAGTTTATATACTAAATATGTTAATTTCTATTTTCGAGCCAAAGCCGAAGGCTGAGCAACAAATTTGATGTACGAAATTTGACAAACTTCGAAACGACTGCCAGTCGCATGTTCGATGCTTGATAAATGATCGATAACAACTATCGATTGGTTACAGTTTATGCTGCTGCTGCTGCTGCGAGGGTATCTAACGAGCGGAGCAACAATCAATCTATGAAATTCCAATCGCCACTCGCTTAAAGTGAAAGTGCTCCAGTTGCCGCATCCGCGGATGTTTGCCTTGCGTTCGCCAAGTGCTTTGACTCCTCCTCATGCAGAGTGGCGGCCCATCCCGATGCCATTCGATGGGTTCCAATGCGATCCGATACGAGCCGATCCCGAGTAGCAGTGACTGTTGTTGTTGTTGTTGTTGTTGCTGCTGCTTTTACTCTTGTTGTTGTTGTTGTTGTTGTTGTTGGTGGTGATGTTGCTGCTGCGCACTTGCTGACAAGTTGCTTGTGTCGCACCCTCTTGGCTTAAGTGCCACGCCCCGCTACCGCCTGTCTTTCTCACGTTGGACACTGCTGCTCCATTACTCCGCCTGCTCCGCTCCTCAGCCGCTCCGTTGCCATGTTTATGTGCACATTGCAGAATAATTGGCCTCGACTGGGAGCTCAATTAGCGCTGCCCGGGCAATTACATTTGACGGCTTTGCACACATGTTTCCAGTGTTCGGTGTTCGGTGCTCGGTGTTCGGTGTTCAGTATTCTGTATACGGTATACGGTATATGGTTTCCAGTGTTGGTCAATTGCCCAAAAGCATTAACCACATTCATCGCATTTGGCATGAATGGGTTTTCCTTCCGGCCACCAAAAGAGGGACAAGATCGTTGCCAACTTTTGCGCCATGCTCTTTGTCATCATCTTGGGTGCAATTCTATCACCTGAAACTGGTTATACCCTGTAATTGTATACACTCAGGCATAATAGGCCTGGTTATTAAGATGTATAGCTGGCATTAAAAGATCTTGTTAGAAGTGTTCCCATTATAAATGCACACAACTTTCAGGTCTCCTCCGGCCAACGAGTTTTTCAATCAGCCAAAGCAGCGGCAGCCGCTGCCATTGGCCACTTTGATGGAAGGGAACTGCATAATCTACGTGTTTATCTTTCTGATTGGGATATTATTTATAGTCCATCAAAATATAGATCGAGATTGTGGGAAAACACGCTGATCTCTTACAAGAAATTGATCTTAGCATCGATGGGTTTGATCGCCATCTAGAGACTCACTTGAAGGGTGATCAGATGTCGCCGAGGGAGTTGAGGGGTAAGGGCGACGATACAGTCTCTTTTTTTTACATCGAATTTGCAATCTGATTTTGATTAGATATATTTATGATTTATAATTTTTATATATAGTTTTTAAAACCGTTATTTCATAACGGTAACAACATTGCTATATATAATGGTTATTATAATGGCATCACACAAGCAGCTGCCGGGGCTCCCTTGAGGTTGCTTAAGGCTTCAGGTTTAATTCGAATTTCAGATTAAAATTAATATAAAATATGATAAATATGGGTTGAATTTCTATATATTCAGATATTTAAATATCGAGGATTAAGGTGTCTGTTCCAGGACAGGACATTCCTTCCGTTCAGTTCTCTGATCGCCAAATTCATTTATATTTCATATCTAGGGAATCTCCTCTCGGCTCACATATAAAAGTGAAGTTTTATTAAGGATTCAATTGTCATAGGATCCTCTGATCTTCTTCTTTCCTTTATGACTCCTCATTTCTCATAGGGAACATCGTCTGTAAATCATCTGCTTTTCCATCTTTCAGTCGCAAACAAGAAACCGTCCGTTTTGATCTTCCGTGTCCAATTTATGGCTTCCCCCATTGAACGGCACCACAAACGATCCACTCACATGTCAACCCATCATTTCAGCCACCTTAGCCACAAATCGTTATGTGGGTGAATTCTTCAAGCTTGACCACAAAGTATCTGCCACTTAACCAATAACCGAAAGATGGATTTGTGGATCTCCACGGATTGCGAACTGCAAATGCGAACTACTAATTTTCGGGCACATCAATTCCAAGCCCCAGGCCAAGTACAAAGGCAGCTACACCTGCTCTACGTGTGTGTGTGTGCCTGTGTGTGTGTGTGTGTGTGAGTGGTTCGCATATATCATCGGGTGTAGTATCTAACGGACAATATGCCATACTAAATGGTATGCTATTAGGTATCAAATGACTGTTACGGTGAGTGGTGAAGGGTGAGGGTGAGGGTGGTGGGTGGAGGGTGGAGGGGTGAGGGCTGGTTTGCGGAGGGGAGGTGAACACATGTGAAGTACAAAAATGCGAAAAGATCTAAAATTCACATGGGGAGACCCCCCAACGTCGCCCTCAGTCACTGTGAGATTCAATGCGATGATTACGTATTACCTGATTGTTGTTGTTGTTGTTGTAGTAATAGTGGTAGTAGTAGTAGTGGTAGTTGTTGTTGTTGTTGTTGTTGTTGTTGTTGTCTTTTTGTCTGCACAGTTTTATGGTCCAAGGTTAAATGTTTTGACTTCAAAGTAGCAGCAGCGTTTGTTATTGTTGTTGTTGTAGTTGTATTGTAGGTGATGGAGAGTGGAAGGAGGAGGAGGAGACGGGGAAAGGGGGCTTAGGACAAGAGACAAACGTGAAACTTTGCGACTTTGTGTCGCTTTAGTTATTTTTCTGTTGTTTGTTGTATTGTGGGGCTTGCGGCACAACTTCATTTGATTTGCAGTGAATATTAAAGCAATTTGTGGGATTATTTCCTATTGTAATCAACGGTTGTTACTATCTGTGTCAGTGTGTGTCTGTGTGTGAGTGAGCCCCCCACCTCCCTAAAACCTCAGACTTGTCTTCTTTATGTTGCTTCTTTTTTTTTTTTCGGCCAACTCATTTTCAAGTACAAGTCTCCGGCGACAAAGATGACGTTGAGGCTGCAAGTCTTGGGGTCTTCGGGTCTTGCTGTGTGTTACGATCTTCATTTGTCTCTCCCTCTGCCCCTCTACCCCTCTACCCCTCTACTCCTCTCCTCCTTCACCCCTTTTCATTCAGCCCTTTTCATTCACACTCCCACTCACAGTCACCCTCCCCATCCCCCTCTCTGTCTACTCCACTCGTTTGCTCTATTTTGATGTTGTCATTCGTCGTTTAGTTAGCGTGAAAATTGCTCTAGTTTGCCCACCCCCCTCCCTTCCCACCCCTCCTTGATTTTTGATTCGATCGACGAATCGATCTCCAAGCTGATCGAGGATGAATCGTATATATATGTCACATATATATATATATATATATATATACACATATATATAGAACCTTTGTTATGCTTTGACCGGTTGCTGGCTTTGGATGTTGTTTTGGTTTTTTACACCTTTTTAATTGTGAGCACACACACACACAGACACACACACACACATACACACACACACAGACACACACACAGACACACACACACATAGATCGCACACACAATTAATTAAAGCTCTCTCATTGCACCCAAGGTTATCGTTCATCTGAGGCGCTCTTGGTGTTTGTTGCTGCTGTTGTTGTTGTTGTTGCTGTTGTTGTTGTTGCTTAGTTGGCTAATTTACAGCCTTAAATTAGTGTAGTTTACTTTCAAAACACTTTACTTTTGCTTTCAAAACACACTTCATTGTTAATGATGGGCGGGGTGATCATTAAGTTGAGTTGAGTTTTGTTTCTTAAATAGATTCCCAATGATCGGTGGATGTGCGGAGGGCCTTAGATTTATGACTCTACGTCATTGAGGAAGAACTGCAGACTCTTAAACAATTTGCTAATGATTGTTAAAAATAAGCCAGCAACAACAACAACAACAACAATAGTAAAAATAATAATAATATTTGAGGTGTGGCATCGCAGAGCGACTTGAGATCGTAGATCGAGGATTGAAGATCGCGGGTGGAAGATTACGGGCTTCAGATCGAGGATGGGAGATCGGGGACTGAAGATCGGGGGACTGAAGATCGGGGGACTGGAGATCAGGGGCTTGGAGATCGGGGATTGAATCGGATGAGTATGCAAATAATATTGATTAGGGGCCCGCGTGCCGTTGAGGTATGCGCATAACTTATATGCGATCAAAAGTTTAGCATATTTGTAATAACAGAGGAAAAGCGGAGAAGGATTGCAGATCGGAATTGCTTGAATTGAGAAATTGATCAATTGAAAATGAAAATTTATGGGTCTAAACAGTTGAACACACGACCGTTTCTAAGCTCCGAGCGAGTGGAACTCCTTAGATAATCATTTCTAGAATCATCTTTTGATTACATCGATCGTTTCTCTGGTATATATCATTTTGGGTCTCTTGTCCTTAAGACGAAGATCAGAGATCGCTTGGGATTCTTCTTCTTCTAGCTATAGAGTCAATGTAAATCTGAGTGGAAATCTAAAGATCGAGAATTAAAGAGCGACCCACGTAGATCGCATGAGTAATGAAATAAGAGGAGTCAAGTTCTATATAGACTATATCCATAATATCAATACAGATCCATCAATATAAATTCCATCTATTCATTCAGATTCGAGCCCCATCGATCATTCCTAACTCCTTACATAATACCCATAGAGCAGTCGATGTAGATCTATGTCAATTTTTATACAACTTTTATATAATTGAGAGAAATCGGTTTTAACTTGCAGATCTTTATCGATCCATCAATATGTTCCATACATGTGTATATATATATATATATATAGAGTTCTATATATAAAGAAAACCCTATGCAATTCAAGTTCCATTTACATTCTGTTTAACTTTCAGATTTCGATCTGCTGTATGAATAAATAATAATGCACACGAGACAATTCCATATGAAAATAGAAGCTTTTCCGACTCGACGACTCGACGACTCGACTTGACATCGTTTCAAAGAAAAACTCTCCACACTCACTATAATCGAGGATGATCAACTATAATCGAGGAAGATCATCATTATCCATCCAATTGGAACTCAACTCTCCATCCTCCTCCAAATGGAACGACGTAACATTTACATGGCATTCGCTTTAAATTGCCTACATTCTATCTGTGTCTCTGTATCTATGACCTATAATCTATTATCTATATCTATCTGTATCTGTATCTGTATCTGTATCTGTATATGTGTCTGTAGCTGCATATGTGTCTGTATCTGTGCTTGCTTCCATACCTGTATATCTGTACCTGTGTATCTCTCACTGCGTATCTCCCTCTGCGTATCTGCCCCTGCGTATCTGTATCTTCGCATGTGTATGAACGTATCTGTATCTGCGTATTGAATCTACGTATCTGTATCTATAAATTGTGTGCCTTTGATCTATGTATCTGCATCTGTATTTCTAAACGTATCTGTATCTGTATACCTGTGCCTTTGCATCTATATCTATCCCCATATCTACGTATCTGGATCTCTGCATCTGAATCTGTTTAGATTTTTATATCTTTATGCCTCTGTATCTGTAAATGTATCTGTGTGTGCATCTGTATCTGTATCTGTGTGTGTATGTCGCTCCAATTAAAATACAACTCATCTCCTGGACTGCATTGCAAATATTTTTACATAAAACCGCAGCGGGGGCACCTATATAGATATATAGATATATAGATATATAGATACATAGATATATAGATATATAGATCGGTGATCCATCACATTGCGTGAGGTTTGAGACATTGGATGTTAGGTACTATGGGTGCTCTTCCTTTCCCCGCCCCACAGATATTCGCTCAGTTTTATGGCAAATGATTTTCATTTAATCGATTTGCGTATTTCGAGCAGCAGTAATTGCAGGCGGCTGGCAACTTGGGCAACTCGGGCAACTTTCATTACGAGGCCGATGGCTGCAGCTCACCCGATCCCCGAAAGCTTTAAAGTGGAGTACGAAGCGCCTTCAGTCTTGAAACTGAATGTGGATTAAGTGTATGCCAAGGCACCAAGGCGATGCCGCTGCCGCTGCCACTGCCACTGATGGTGCTTCTGCTGCTGCTGCCGCTGCCGCTGCTGCTGCTGCTGCCACTGCCACTGCTGCTGCTGCTGATGTTGCGCCCATGTCGATGGCTTTCTGTGGGTCTCTTTCTTGGTCTCTCGGTGGACTCCTCGTGTAGCCCAAAGTGATTTGTTTTTTAGATTTTCAAAGTGATTGCGGCTATCGTTTTGGGAGTCACAATCGGACAATCAGACAATCGGACAATCGGACAATTGGACAATTGGACAATTGGACAACTGTACAGTTGGACAGTTGGACAGTCGCACTATCCGTGGGGCATCGTCATTGCTCTGCTTACAACATCAGAGACCAAATAACAATAACGACGAAAATTGAAGTTGGGATCGAAATTGAAATTGAAAAAATCAGCGCACATTCCAGCACACAAAATGTGTAACGCAATCAAATCCATCGCTTCCGGTTTAAGGCGCAATTAACTGCCTTGGATTACGTACACCAGTGGGCACATCTCGACAGCCGCTCACCTTACCTTCCATCCGCCCCCCTACCACTCTACAAGCCCCTCTTTCGAACATACCCCATCACCTCAACTTAACCAAGTTGATCTTGGCTTTTAGGCTTTGTAATAATACCGACATGTCGCTTACTCTCTCTTACCATACTCTCTCTCTCCCTCTCTCTTCTCTCTCTCTCTGTCCCTCTGTATATGGCAGTCATGGCCATCAAATCGCAGATTATCTCCAGCATTTCACTTAATATTTCTACAACTCTCCAGTAATTGGCATTTTTTGAATGCTGTACACAAATTTTCTCGGATAGTTAAATTGATGAAATGTCATAATTTTAAGGTGCGTGTAATTTTAACACTCGAAATTCGTTAGAAAGTTGCTCGATTTTGATAGTCATAACAAATGGTAATAAAGTTTGCAGTTTGTTTTCAAAAACTTGTAAAATGCATCCACTTAAAAATATAGAAGAGATTATTACTTTCCTTTTGAAACGAACCAAAAGCAGCCTTAACTAGTGGAGGCATTTGAATCGTTTGCAATGCTCAAAACGTTTTCTTTAAGGATATGGCATAAGAGATAATTGCCAAAAATTGCCTGGGAATGAGAGTTGAGAGTTGAAGACAACATCGAGTGAAGCGAGTGAAAATGCCTAAGAATGCGAGAGCAAAGAAGAGAGAGTGCAAATGGAAGCAGATGGGAAGTACAGCAAAAGGCAACCGAAGACAATGAGTGGCAGGCAGAGATAGAACGCGATAGAAGAAAAGAAGAAGAAGAAGGGGGAAGGTTGAAAAAGATCGAAAGATGAAGATGGATGAAAGACAGGAAAAATACAACCAAGCTAAGAACTAAAAGGAAATTAAAGGACGCCGTCCAACTACTCAATGCCAAAGCTAAAGTTAAGGACAAAAGTGAAAGAAGAACGAGTAATAAAAAGGAAGAGAAATTGACTAATGTTTAAGAAAGGACGTATGAAATATAACAAGAAGAATGTCGTCTTATCTTCATAAGAGAATGAAAGGATTATCACATTAAGTAGTTACAGTTAAGGATGTGAAGGTTAAGAGAAAGATGGAGTGATTTTCAGAAAATAAATATTTGAAAAGACAGACGATAAAATTGCGCCTAAGGATATTCAGTAATAAATTAATTACCGATTTAATTCCGCTTTCTGATTGATATATTTTTACCTATTCCCTTTTTTTTTACGTTTATCTTCTGTTCATCTATTGAATGTCTTCCTCTACTCATAAGTTCCTTTCTAATAATCTGGCAGCTTCCCTACCCATAGCATCCCTCGAATTACATAACCCGTTATTATAAATCTCCTTTCTAAAACATATATATTAATCTTTGGCTAATTAACTTCTTAGCAGTTCCTATCGTTTTATCTTCTTCTTCTTCTTCTTCCTCTTTCATTTTTTTTTTTTTTTTTGACCACATAAGTGCGCCTAATGATCTTCACTTCCAGCTTATGTGGTTCATCCACAGCCATTTACCTCAACCTGTCCGATCGGGCCACTCACTCATTCACTCATTCACTCATTCACTCAGTCACTCGTTCACTCACTAACCTCCAAGATCGTAAAATTAATGATCTGTTTTGGTGCTTCTTCTACGCCCATCTGCCACTTCCACTGCCACTGCATGACCAAGAAAATCCAAGACAATCCAAGACAATCCAAGACAATCCAAGTCAACCCAAGACAACCCAAGACAACCCAAGACAACCCAAGACAACCATCAAATTCTATTTAAAATTAAATTAACCTGCTTAATTTGCCTCACTCCAAGTTTCCACTGCTTCCAATCTCCGATCCCAAGCCCAAGCTCAAACCCAAACCCAAACCCAAACCCATCCCACTCCTGTCCATCCCCCATCCCATCCATAGCCCATACTCCATATACCATCCCATGACTCGGGGACGCGCCCAAAACATTCACTCCACGCAAATGAAAATCGAAAGGCGCTACTAATCGCTTCAATGCCTATAAGTAAGTAGATCTATAGAGCGCTGTATCTGCATCTTATGGATACACTTCTTTTTTTTTCGATTTTTTTTCTTTTATTTTATTTTATTTTTTTTTTTATTTTTTATTTTGTATCTAAACTGTGGCACGTTCGAAAATTTCGTGCATTTAACGCATAAACGAACATTTTCGATACGCCTTGTTGTTGTTGTTGATTTTTTTTGGATTCCGATTTGGATGTGGTATTCCGAATCCAATTCAGACTCAGAGTAGTCCGAAAACGATCTCGACCCTTTCACCCTTCACCGCGAAGGCTGCTGTGATGGCCAGCTGGCTGCCAAATTTAGCAAATTCGATTCGATTTTGATCGCTCAATTAGCGTAAAAGTAACATGTCAAAGCTATTAATCACTTTCGAAAATCCAAGACCCAAAATGGAATAAAAAAAAAAAATAAATAAATATTACCCAAACATCATAAAGTAAAGAAACAGTTTAACCAAGAGCTGGGGAAATGGAAATGGATGGAAAGAAAATTGACTGCTGAAAAGCAGCGTGAAAAGCCCCATTAAAAAGCCACAAAAATTCCAATTGAAGATTCCCACTTAAATGTTGGGAAAATGAGGCTGGAAAATTAGACTGCTAACAGGGGTATTCCCGGGGTAAAAAAAAATACCTATAAGAGTATGGACACTAATAAAAAAATATTATGAACAATTTTATAGCCTTAAAATAAAAAATAAAAAAACTTAAAAAATTAATACATAAAAATATTTTATATTAACAAACAAAAAACACTTTAATATAAAAAAAAAATTAAAAAAAATATAGCTTTAAAGACTTTAGTTAAAAGAATTCTCCATAAAACACTTCAATAAATTTATTTCAATTTTTTAAATATTAAAATACATAAAAAGAAATAATTTTCAAAATTTTTAAAGTTATATTTATTAAAATATATAACAAAATAATATTTCAGGAATTTATATATATTTTTTTTCAATTTAGAAAAAAAAAAGTTAAAGCTCCGCTTATACACCTCGAGGTTTCAGTTTGCATTAAATTTAAATAATATAAATAAATAAAAAATAAAAATAATAAAAAGCACATATATTATTTAAAATATTTTATAAATATATATATTTAATATAAATTTAAAAATTTTTAATTTTAAAGAAATATTTTTTAGAATTTATATATTTAAAAACTTAATAATTTTCCTACTAATAAAATATATATAAAAAATAAGCTCAGAAAATCTTCATATTTTTCTACGCAGTTTAATTAAAGTAATTAATAAATTATAGTGCAAAAATAAAAAGGAAGAAAAACATTCAAAATCAACAAAAATAGAAAAAAAAAAAATAACAAAAAGTAAAAAAAATAAATCAAAATTGTTTTCGCTTGCGCCGTGGGCAAAAGTGCGTGAATTTAGGCGTAACCCAAAATTATATAATTTATTATTTCTTTTGATTGGCAAAAATTAAAAAGTATCTTTAGCTGAAGCTGTGGCCAAAACTGTGGCCGAAGCTGTGGCTAAGGTATCTCAATCTGTGTATCTGTACCGCCTTCAGCTACCGCTCACCCGGTTACCCGTTCGCCCGCCCAACCGTTAACCCATTCATTTGGACAACTCTATTCGTAGCTGTGCTTTTGCCTGTTTGGCTTCAAAAGTCGCTCTCTGCCTCCCCAGCCCCCAGCCCCCAACCCCCAACCCCTCCCTCTACATCCACAAAACGCTGCGTCATTACTCGAACTTCAATTTCATTCATTCATCAATTACAATGCACAAAAAAGTCGAACGTGCGATGAAGCCTTGAATCTTGCAGATACATTGTGATATCTGCATATGTAGCCTTAGCTGTGTATGTGTGTGTGTGTGTGTGTGTGTTTGTATAAGTGTGTCTCCGTTCGTGTCGGTTTGTGTTTTTTTAAAGTGCTTGTGGATGACATTAAGTTTAATATTTGTCGGGATCCTGTGATTGCGCTTATTAAATGTAAGCTGAACTTTTGAAGTACATTTGTATCTATGAGATACATGAGCGTTCGCCCGATCGCCTGCTACTTACATGCTTGAAGTTGTGTGTTGTTGTTGTTGTTGTTGTTGTTGTTGCTGCTGCTGATGTTGCAGCATCAATTTGCTAGCCTCTTCTAGTTTAATTGTACAGCTTGTAGTTGTTGTAGTTTCTGCATTTGTTGTTGCTGTTGTTGCTGTTGCTGTTGTTGCTTTTGTCGTCGATGGAGCTATAAAATCCGCACGGATATCCGCTGGCCGGCAGGAAGAAATCAACATTTGAACACCGTTGGCTATTGCAGCGTTTTACGGATGTTGATAACCTGCATTGGCATTGGCTGAAGCTCTGATCTTGTTGTTGTTGTTGTTGTTGTAAATTTTAATTTTGTTGTTGTTGTTGTTGTCATTCTGCATAGGAAACGCGCAACAACAAAAAATCGCACGACGATCACAAAGCCGATCAACAGCCGACGGCGCGTGTGAAATTTTATTAGGGATTTTTTATAACGGTATTCGGGGGATTATCTTGTAGCTTTATAACGGAGGTTACTAAATATATGTATATATATATTTTTTAAATAAAAATAACTATCATTATATTATTTATATTATATTATATTATATTATTATAGGATCGGTTGTTAAGCTCATAAATCATAAAGAAGAAACACTGAAGATTTTTTAAAGATTCTATTAATTAAAAGTTAGGATCTGTTGAGTTATTTTCTTGGTATTTTTTAGGAGTATTTTTTTGTTTTTTCTATTTTAATTTTAACATCAATTATCAATTAAGAAGTTTACTTTCGATTAATTTGGTAATTTAATAGAACCTTTTAATGAGTTACTTAGATTCAAGAAATAATTGCTAAAGACAGATTAAATAATTTTTTTTTATAATTATTTATAATTTGTTGAGAGTTAGGAGCTTTTTAGTTTTGTGTTGAATTTTGTGGTATTTTTGATTTATTTATTTATTTTATTTATTTTTTTTTTATTGAATAGTTATAGTTATTAATAGATTTTTTACACTTTGTACAATCTGTAGACTTTGCTTGCTGATGGCTGATTTATGGGCTCAGCTATCCATAGATAATAGATTTATACTAATTATATATAATTGTAGTATTATTCTCGTTGACACGAATCGTATCCAAACACTTCCCAGTTTCGATTAATCGCTTTGCTCTGACTTATATAGACGTGCACATATTTCTTGGCTATAATCTTTTTCATTATATTTTATAATTTCATTATGGATTGTCTATATAATGCCCGACCATAATCATCATCACCTTCATCATCATCATCATCATCGTTGTCGGGCTCCACACACACACATGTGGTTCGATCTCTTCTTGTTGTTGTGATGGTTGCTGCTGTTGTTGTTGTTGTTGTGATGGTTGTTGTTGTTGTTGTTGCTTTACCTCCTCAGATTTGATCACTTTGCATTTGCGGCTGTCACAATTTGCATTAATTGCATTTAAGTATGCAGTTATCATTGATTTAGCACCAATATATAAATATATATATTTATATATACATATATCTATTTCATATATATATATTTATATAGTTCAGTTATGTGTGTTATGTGGCTTTCTGGGCGCGTCAGAAAGTTGCAATTTTTTACGACTTTTTTATTCAAAATCTCATAAATTATTTTTTTTTTGTGTCATAATTTGTGTAAGATTTGCTTGGATTTAAGATATAGTTAAGATATAGGAAACAGTTAATTTGTGTTCAGATTTGAAATTCTAAATAGATTGCGTGTGAGAGCTTTAATGATTTTTTTAGGACGATTTTTAAAGACTTGAGGCTATAATCCATGTATAATAAAATAATTCAAATTTATCGATGGACATGAAGGAAGTTTAACGTTTATTTTGTTTATTAACTAGGAGCTGTACATCTTAAAGAAGTTTATATATTTAGATAATTTTAATTTGATTATTTTTTAAATTTAATTATTTTTTTTTTTTGTTATTATTTAATTTTTTTGTTTTGTTTTTTGAACACTTTTAATCCTTGAGCAATGGCTTCTCAGACACTTCACTTGTTGTTGCTCATTTGCGGTACATTTACAATTCGTACCGTTATGTTAACGTATTGGGCGCGCGCGCGTTCATCGTCTTACGTGATTACGTTCTATTACGTTGCGTTACGTTATGGGTTCAACCTTACGTTTGGTCGATCGTCTTGAATTGTTTGCGTTTGGGCTTTTTGTATGTGGCTTTTGTGTGGTGCTGATGCTGGTGGAGCGACCGACAAGCGACAACACGACCAATAGCTTTGAGACCGTCTCACGGACTGATGATAGGCGGCAAGCGAGCAGCTTCACAGTCAACGGCAGAGTCAGCGGCAGAGTCAGAGTCAGCGTCACAGTCAGAGTCAGAGTCAGAGTCGAAGCGTCAGTGGCTCAGTGCAAAGCGTTTTCGATTTCCTAATAATAAACGCAAAATAGTTATACGGGGCCGCAGCGACGTCTTCTGTCTATGTATGGGTGCTCTGAATGAATACACAACGAGCCAAAAGACGAGTGGAGGAGACGATGAGATCCACAGCCAAGCAAGCTAGCTGCCCAGCCAGCAAGCCAGTCAGCCAGCCAGCCAGCAAGCCAGCCATCCAGCCAGCCAGCCAGCTAGCCAGTCAGCCAGCCAGCCAGCCAGTCGGACGTCAAGCCATGTTGAGCGAAGCAGAGCAGCGCATAGCGCATAGCGCAGAGCCGAGCCGAGCAGATCAGCGCCGTGCCGTGCTGCGTCGCGCCGCGCCGCGCCGCTCAAAGGCAGCACAGTACTCCGCGGAGCATTTTGAGGAAGTCTAGAGACGATGCAATAAATCGAAGCTAATACACTTCTTTCTTAATGTAGAGCACACACCACAATGCACGAGCGATCCACAAAGTCAGCTCACAAGCACACAGATACACACATGCGCACACATGCGCACACAGATATAAAGCACACCTCAGCTGCTGCCTAGACGAGTTTAACGGCAGCAACAGCGGCAGCGACGATAGCGACGGCAACAGCGACAGCGACAGCGACGCCGGCAGACAAACAACAACGGTAAATGAGGCAGCCAATGCTTGAAACGCGTGCATCCTGCACAGCTGCGACGGTTTTTTACTCAATGAAAATCGCAGTCGCTGCGCAGTCGACTTTAAACAGCATTCCAATTGCATCCGAAACTGGGTGGAGATCTTCCGCCCCAGCACGAGTCGAACTTCGTTTTGAACGACCGCAACGCACGAAGCCAAAAACGAAGCCCGAAGTTCCACTTACGTTCCACAACGAAATATAAAGAAAAAAATAAAAGTGAGCGTATCGAAGCTCAACTTCAGTTGTTCAGCCAACAGTCGTAACGTGCAGCTCACGGCGGCAACATCAACGACAACTCAGCCACAGCAACAGCAACAGCAACAGTCGCAGCAACGGCAACAATCGCAGCAACGGCAACAACAATAGAGCTGTTGGCCATTTGAGTTGACCAAGAAGAGCAAGTCCAGGGCAGCTGAGGCTCGTAATTAAGCGGCAGCTTAAGATAAGTTTTAACTGACTGACATGGAGAATGGAAAGTTCAACTAGGTCTTTCACTCGGCGATGTGGTGATGTGCCGCCAATGTTGCTGATGTTGCTGATGTTGCTGCTGTTGCTGCTGTTGCTGCTTTGGCTGATGTTGCTGCTGTGGCTGCTGTTGCTGCTTTGTCTATTGCTGCCGATGGCGATTAACATACGACACACACATGCGGCCGAATGAGAGAAGGGTTTTGCTGGCTTTGAGTGTCCTACTTCTAATGCAGATGCATATATGTCTTCCTCCGATCCACAGCTCCCGATCCCCGATCCCCGATCCCCAATCCCCCAGTCTCCAGTTCCAAGTCCCCAGTCCCCAGTCTCCTGACCCATGTCCATGGTGAAGTCCATGTCATGTGCCTTCTTTTGAGGCACTTCATGTCTGCGGTTGGTTGGATGGCTGCTTGTCTTCTATCCTACCTCCTCATCTGCTCATCTAATGCCTCCTCCCTCCCGCCTACCGCCTACCGTCTCCCCCCACACCCCACACCACTCACCTCTTCCTTTGCTGCTGCTGCACGAAATCGATCAAATCAAAAATGACTTTGTGAAGTGACTAACTACCCAACTGCCAGCTGCCGTGGCCTGTTGCCAGCTGCCTGCTGCCTGCTGCCTGCTGCCTGTTGCCTACCGCCTGTTGCCTGTTGCCTACCGCCTGTTGCATGCAACATGCCTGTGTATATGCTGTCTAACAGTAGCGGTCGTCGCTTTGCCAGTTGCTTGTTTAGATTTTTGAATGAGTTGAAGTCCAAGTCCATGGCTGAGGCCGTTGCCAAACACAACACACAACATGGCACACACAGTACACACACAAGGCACAAGGCACAACACAACACTTCAAAATGAAAGCACATTCCCTTGTAGAAATTGTACCGTTAGGCGGTAGGAAGGCCTGCAACAGGTACCCCCAGAGTTGAGCTGGCGGATCGTTTGTCCGTTTTTATGGCCAAGCAACCAAATCTGACAGACTCCTGCTCCTCCTGCTGCTCCTGCTCCTCTTTCTCCTTCTTACTGAAAGTATCATCATTATCAACATAAGGATGATCATCATCATCATCATCATCATCATCATCATAGTCACCGTCGTCGTCGTCGTCATCAACCAACATCATCCGACACTTGGCAGTTTATGGCATAGATTTGCAAATCGCAGTTCCTCTATTATTGTAGTTGTTGTTGCAGCAGCAACAGCAACTGTTGCCGTTGACTGCTGCTGCTCCTACTGCTGCTGTCGTTGTTGTTGTTGTTGTTGTTGTTATTGTTATTGTTGCTGATGATCTCTTGCTGTTTGGCCGCGTGCCATGCCGTCCTCTTATTTATTTGAGTCAATGAGTTCACAACTATTTTTCGTGTTGTTGTTGTTGTTGTTGCTGTTGCTGTTGCTGTTGTTGCTTTTGCTGCTGCTGTTGTTGTTTTTCTATTTTAACTTAATGGCTTTTTGTTTCGCTCTCCTTGCGAGGAGGCCTTTGTGTGGCATGTGGCATGTTGCATGTACCAAGGAAGCGTCCCGTCGTCTTGCCCTGATTGATGCTTTGATAATGGTTAAGTGGCAAGATGCTGATATGTGCAATGAGTTTTGTCGGGGGACCTCAAAAACGAAGATTTACCGCAATCCTCTTAATGAGTTTAAGTCAAGGATAACCAATAATTAATTTTTGGCATGCTATTCCAATTACGAATCCTACAGATCCTCAGCCGGATACTTTCTACTCCCCGTCGAAAAGGATGATGAGCTAACCAATTGAGAAATCGATTGGCTTTAACTTTTAAAGAGATTCAGATATTTCCCATAGTAAATTAAAAATTCCCCTAATTTATAATTAAATAAAAAAATGTATAAAAACTAATATCTAAAAAATAAAAAATAAAATAATTAAAATTCAATTAATAAACCTTCTTTTTATTTTAAATGAAGTCATCTCCAGGCATTGCTCCACTTTTATTAATTCGCCTATTTAATTATTAATTTCACAGTTTAGTTAATCGATCCTTAATTTAATTCTCCATTAACAATTATTTTCCCACTATTATTTTCCCACTATTATTTTCCCACTATTATTTTCCCACTAATATTTCCCCCTATTATTTATCTATTGAGTTGTTATATCTGCTCAGTTTGAGTGACTTTTTGAAGTTCCGAAGCTCCCAATCTCCAACCTTTCTACTTCATGTGATAAAATCAAGATCGAGGTCGATATGACTTATAAATCATGTCTGGGATATATCAATAAAACTTCCTGGCTGATTTTCAAAAAAAAGTTGACTTCCCCAAGCAGCGTTCCGAGTGAAGTGCGAGGGGCTCGAAGTTTGCTGCCATTCAAATTGTTGCAGCAATGCATAATTGATATGTTTTAATGTAATTAGTCAGAGCGACTAAGCTAAACAGCTTTGGGAAACGTTTTGTTGATGGCTAAGCCTTTTACCAAATGAACACCAACAATTACAACAATAACAAAGGCAGCAAAGACTGCGGGAGACATGCAAATAAACAATTTCAACAATTTATGCAAAATATATAAAAAAAAAAAAAAAACAGAAATACAGACCAACAGTTACAACAACAGCAACATCGATAAACGGCAACAACAACGATAATCGGTAACAACAACAGCAACAACAACGTTTAGGTGCTTTAACACCTGCACACCGCTCGCTCCCCCCGCCCGCCTTAAACGGCAGCTGCTGCACATAATTGGCTAAAAAACAGAAGAAAAATAAACGAAACGAAAACAAAAAAAAAAATAAATAAAAAGCTCGTAAAGTTTTGTTGGGTTTTGTGTGTGCGCAGAAGACCCGCCCGCCAGTTACTGTTGTTGCTGCTGTTGTTGTTGTTGTTGTTGTTAATGTTGTTGCTTGTTATTTAAACGTTTTCAAATCGCGCAGCGAATGAAAACGAAAGAAAAAATGAAATACATCGAAAGTGAGCATATGTATATGTATGTATATCTCTACCTTTATCTATGTGCATGTATATGCATATACATATACATGTACACATAGCCAAGACCCAAGCGATGCCCGACGATGTTGTCGACGTATCAGCGACGCGCGCGTCTCAAAAACTTTGCATTGGGCCCGCTCAAGAGAACGACGACAACGACAGCGACACCGACACCAACACCGACGACGATGAATACACAGCCGATACTAACTGATGTGTGTGAGAGGAATAGGGTTGGAGCTGAAGATGGAGGGGATGAGAGAAAGACGAACAGTTTCGCGAGCTTCACATACTGCGTCTCGGGGTCGATCCGAGTGCGAAAAAAAAAAAACGATTGCCAACCATCGCGATATCATCATATGCCAAATACATTGCGAAGTTCTCTTCTCAGCTACAGCTCCCAATACCCGAGCCCCGAACCCCGAACCCCGAACTGCGAATTCTAAGCCAGCAGCAATGACGCAAACCATAACGAAATGTAAAACTTGGTTCTGTTTCTGGATACTTTGGCTGCGGTGATGAAGATGCGCCCAATGCGAAAATCCAATTGTTTATTAATAATCATTTAATATTAAATTTTTTTAATAGATCTGTTACATTCATATACACACATACATAGATATATGTGTATATACATAAATATTATATATTTATTATTTTCTTTTATTATTTTATATTTGTTTTTTTATTTGAAATTCGATAAGTGTATTTTGAAGTTCGGTGCAACTTAACTGTTTTTATGTTGTATACTTTTTTTTTTTTATTATTATTGTTATATATATGCCCAGTATCTGCATCTTTAGCTGTATTTGTATCTGTATCTGTATCTATAACTCTCGCTCCCCTATGTATAGCAGTAAACATTCTACAATTGGCTCATTTAGCGCTTGCCACTGCGTAGCGCCCATCAGAGCAGGCCACACACATACTTCAGCTAACACACACACACACACATCTAAGCACACATACACACATATAAAGACGATGAGAACACGTTGTGTGTCGTCGTGTTGTCGTCGTTCGTTTCTAATTATACGATAGGTGCGCTACGAGCCATGAAACGTGCGGGGTCTGACCTTCTCTCCAACGTTTAGGAGCTGCCCAACTTCTATGGCCGAGACTCGAGATCTCAGTCTGAAACTGAATCTGAATCTATGTTGAAGACTGCAACTGAGACCGAGACTGAGACTGAGACAGGGACTGAGACTGAGACTGTGACTGGGGCTAAGACTGAGACTGTGACTGAGACTGGGGCTAAGACTGACACCCAGACTGAGATTGGGGCTGAGTCTTGGCCTATGTTTTGGTACCAAATGCAGTGTTGCATTTAGCTCTGGGCCATGGCGTCTTAAAATAGGTTTTACTTATATTAGTTTTTTTTCCTCTTTTTTCTTTTTTTTTTCTTTATTTTTTTGAGGGGGATTATTAAATATAAGTTGGCAAAAGGCTTCTGTGGCGGGAGCTGTTATTAGTCTAAGTGCCTATTTCATATATAGAGGGGATTTAATTATTGCATTTAGTTGAGGCGAACGCGAACGAAAACGCGAACGCGAATGCGAAAATGGAAATTTAAATGTTGCACAAATGATTTCCTTGAGCTATCCGCATAGCCTTTACACATGGAGGGCGTGGCAAAGACACTTGGCCGACGTTCCATTAGATTTGTCATAGAGGTCACACTGTGGCTCACTCTTCATTCGTCTAACATCGAGCCACCTTCGATCGATCCACTCAAAACGTATTTGAATAATTTTACTTAGTAACTGAACATTAAGTGTTAATAAATTGCAATCGATCGATTAGTACATCGATCTAAGCTATGGGCTTTAGATACTCTGCTCAGGTGTGGGCCGTAATTCCAGCGACATTGCTGCTCGTTGATGTAATGCCCAGTAAAATGCATCTGTCTATAGGTCGATTAATCGACAAGCACCGAGCACTTAAGTAGAGTATAAAATATAGAGTGTAGAGTCTATGAACGTCTCTATTAATATTTATAAACATTTATTTATTTAAATATCTGCATTTATTCTAAAAATAAATCAGAATGTAACCAGCGATTGCCCTCCTCCTCCCATATAATTCCTTGGCTCATTTTCATCATTGACTCATTTGAGGGATACGATAGAAGTCAGCTAATTAATTAATATTAATTTATTATAATCTAATTTTAATTAGAATATTTTTCAGATTAAATTCCTGCATCTATAAGAAATTTCTCTTTTTATATCTTAACTTAAGATGAAGCATAAATGAATTAATCGGTATTTAGAATTTAATTTGTAGCTAAAATATTTTATAAATATTTATTATTATTTATTAAAAAAAAAAAATAGATTTTTATATTTTTTAAATTTTTTAAAAATTATGAAAATTAAAAACTCATAAAAATCACGTCTCCAATCGACATTAAGAATGACGAATAAAACTGATCAAGAGTCAAAACAGAAACGCGTCGAATTCAAATTTCATTCACTCTGAAAAAAGCTGCTTATCAATGAGCTTTCAATCTGATCCAACGGCAATGAGCTTTTTGAACTATGAAATGATGGATTCGGTTCGGACTTGAGTTTCCATGAATTGGACCCAAGATCGCTGATCTTCTGCCTACTGTACGATCTTGATGAACTGCCCCCTCAACTCGACTGGCTCTCCCTCTCTCTCTCTCTCTCTCTGTGTCTCCCCTGTGATATTTATTTTCATTTCTCGATCTCGAAGTAACCAAAACAAGTAATCTGATATATTTGTCTAACATCGATGGCATTAAGCGCTGGCAACATTTCCGCGTTTGAAATGATTTTTAATTATTATTTTCAAACGCCTACACAAACTCAAAGGCACCACGGATTGAGACCCCCGAACAGATGAGGCCCAGAGGAGGCCAGAGATGAGACCGGAGTGGAGGCCAGCGGATGATGGAGGAGGCCTGAGAAGCTCCATCGAATTGGATGCTCTCCACTCGGAGCTCAAATGTCAGGCTTATTACGGGTAATATTTCCGAGTACAACAACAAAATCCTCAACGTGCAGTGCTTATCAAGTGCCGCTGAGTAACGGATTTGGATTTGAACAAGATTTCTCTGTGTGTGTGTGTGTGTGTGTGTGTGTGTGTGTGTGTGTGTGTGAGTGTGTGTGCACATCTCTATGTGGGTGCCTAAGCTCCATTGATGACACGTCATTTCTGGCACAAACATCTTCGTCAAAAAGTGTTAAGTCGAGTGAGAAACAAAAAGCCAAAGGCAAAAAACTAAAAAGAGAGACAGAGATAGAAATACAAAAAAATAAACAGGTCTTCCCGCTCTTTCAATCCACAGAAAGACAACAAAAAAAGTGTCAATAAAATGTCATGGAAAGCCACTTAGCTCAGCGAGTGTGTATGTAGAGCCATAGGAGAGCAGAAGGAGCAGGGGGAGCGGGGGTAGCTGGGGAAGCAGGAGAAGCAGGGGAAGCAGGGGAGCTGGGGAACTGCAGAGCTGAGAGCTGGGGGACTGGCGGAGCTGGAGGCTGGCAGCTGGGGAGCTGGAGACAAGGCCTCACCCAAAGACCCAGACACTTTAAACTTTGCCCACATCCGCTGCTCGATGGGCGTTTAGCCGCCCCCCCGTACCCTCCCACCACCCCTCCGCCCAACGGATAGTGTTTTATTTTTAATTTTTTTAATTTTTTTAATTTTTGTTTTTTTTTATGCTTTTGGTATTTTGCGAGTTTCTAAGTCTCCAAGTCGCTGGGTGTCTCTGAGCTGCTAAATCTCTGGGTCTCTGAGCCGCTGAGCCGCTGAGCCGCTGAGCTGCTGCGTTTCTAGGTTTCTGTTGGGGTTCTTTATTCGGCGGGCAATTATTAGCTTGATTTAAATCAGTCTAGTGACCCAAAAGTTCAGGCTACGGATATTGCAAATTTAATAATTGACTAGACAACTGATCGGAGGCAATGGGCCCAAAGCTGAGCCAAAACAAAGCCCAACTAGACGCTTATTAATGCGATAACCTTGGCTGATTTAATTTCTCGTTTGCGGATACTCGAATGCCGATTTTCAAGCCCACCGACAACAACAACAACAACAACAATAAAAACAAAAAAAAAGAAAAATAAAAAAACAACAAATAAAAATTAACACTAACCTAGAGAAGGAGGAAAAACTAAGGCTGAGCAATTGAAAAGCTGAAAAGTCGAACCACTGATAAATTCAGCCACTGAAAAGTGGACAAGCCGAACCACTGAAAAGTGGAACCACTGAAAAGTGGAACCCCTGAAAAGTCGAACCCCTGAAAAGTCGAACCACTGAAAAGTCGAACCACTGAAAAGTCGAACCACTGAAAAAATGGAACCACTGAAAAGTCCAACCACTCAAAAGTCGAACCACTGACAAGTCGAACCACTAACAAGTCGAACCACTGACAAGTCGAACCACTGAAAAGTCGAACCACTAGCAAGTCGAACCACTGAAAAGTCAAGGCACTAAAAAGTCGAACCACTGAAAAGTGGAACCACTAAAAAGTCGAACCACTTAAAAGTCGAACCACTTAAAAGTCGAACCACTTAAAAGTTGAACCACTAAAAAGTCGAACCACTGAAAAGGAGAACCACTGAAAGTCGAACCACTGACAAGTCGAACCACTGAAGAGTCGAACCACTGGAAAGTCGAACCACTGAAAGGCGAACCACTGAAAGGCGAACCACTGACAAGTCGAACCACTGAAGAGTCGAATCACTGAAAAGTCGAACCACTGAAGAGTCGAACCAATGAAAAGTCAAACCATTGACAAGTTGAACCACTGAAGAGTCGAACCACTGAAAAGTCGAACCACTGACAAGTCGAACCACTTAAAAGTCGAACCACTGAAAAGTCGAACTACTAGCAACTCGAACCACTGAAAAGTCGAACCCCTAAAAAAGCGAACCACTGAAAAGTCGAACCACTGACAAGTCGAACCACTGAAAAGTCGAACCACTTTAAAGTCGAACTACTAAAAAGTCGAACCACTGAAAAGTCGAACCACTGAAGAGTCGAACCACTAAAAAGTCGAACCACTAAAAAGTCGAACCACTAACAAGTCGAACCACTGAAGAATCGAACCACTCAAGAGTCGAACCACCGAAAAGTCGAACCACTGAAAAGTCGAACCACTGAAAAGTCGAACCACTGAAAAGTCGAACCACTGAAGAGTCGAACCACTAAAAAGTCGAACCACTAACAAGTCGAACCACAAACAAGTCGAACCACTAACAAGTCGAACCACTAAAAAGTCGAACTACTGACAAGTCAAGGAACTAAAATGTCGAACCACTGACAAGTCGAGCCACTGACAAGTCGAGCCACTGAATCCAAGACTTGCACAATTTTGACACTAACCTACAAGATCTTAGCTGGTTTTGACTGCCAGTTAGCCGCATATTTAATTAAGTTATTGAGGCTGGAACAGTGTTGAACAATGGAACTGATGTTGGCAGCACGAGTCGCCTTCTTGCTGCGCCACACTGCGAGAAAATGCATAGTGAATTAAATTAAATTAAATCAAAATCTTAATCTTAATCTTAAGAATAATCGCTGTCTGAGTCGCCGTTATCCTGATACAAGCGATTGTCGTCCAGCGGTCGATTGCGCTCCTTGAAGATCTCCTCGGTGGGCTGATCCACGATCATGAACCAGGAGAAGTTCATGTTTGACTCGTATTGTGAGTCGCAGACGATGTTGCAGCCCTCCCCATAGATCCAGTCCTTGACCATATTGATAGCTGCAACGGAGCCCTCCATTAGGCCATTTGCCTGGCTGCGCTTTCCAGTATATGAAATGTTGCCCTTGATGCCCGCATCCTGGCACTGCTGAACGAACTCCTGCTGCAGATCACGACGCTTGGGATTGACGTTTTTCAACTGAAACTCGACATAAAACGGAGTATCCTGTGTAATGACTGTCTTGTGGAACGCACAGTTACCCGGCACCCCGCAGTACTTGCACTTCTTCTTGCCCACGGACTCCCACTTGAAGGATTGAGAATCAGACTGGCCATCGGCTGCGCTTTCCCCGCTGAGTTTCTTTCCAATCTTCGGCTTCGCCCCCTGCAGCTCGTCCATTGCGCTCTCCAGCTCTTCCACAGTGTCAGTGGACTCCGAATCCGACATATCTGATTTATAAAAAAAATATGGAATTGGGAATTGGGAATTGAAAATTGGAAAATTGAAAATTGAAAACTGAAAATTGAAAAGGAAGGAGTTGGAAATTTCAGCTTTGATATTTCTGAAAAATGGTTTTACTTCTGACTGAAGTTTTCCTTCAAAGGAATTGACAAGCTTTTCGATTCCTCCCAAGAAATTTGTTTATAGAAATAAAATTGATTAAATTTTGAAAATTTAAATTTTTCATCAAAAAGTTTAAGATACAGAAACTCAGCTGCCATTCCTTATATCCTTGTCCTTAAAGTTGCTCATGAACGACCATCGGCACTTTTGGCTGCGGGCTGCCCGAAAGGCCAGCGAGTTAAATGCTCGTGACTTTATCACGTATACGCAGTGTGGCCGCGAGGCAAATGAAGAACTGTAGGTCAGGCTGCGAGAACGTGGAGATGATGATGCAGTGGCTGTGCCTGTGGCTGAGGCTGAGGCTGGAGACGCCCACAGATGAGCCACAGCCTCGTATTGGCCAGTGTCCGTTTTTTTTTTACTGTTAGATCAAAAGTTGCTTTGATTAAAATTTGCAACCATCAAAAGCCACAAATTTGTTTCGAGTGCATTTTCTGCCGCTGCCGCTGCCACCGCTGCTGCTGCCACCACTGCCGCTGCTGCTGCTGTCGCTGCTGTTGCCATCATCATAAACAATAACAATCACCCGAAGATCTATTGAACAATGGATCACCAAGTGGTTGTTGTTGTTGTTGTTATTATTATTGCTGTTGTTGTTGTTGTTGTTGGTGTTGTTGTTGGTGCTGCTGTTGGGCTGCCGTTGATGCTTTGGTTGACTTTTCAAAGTCAAAAACGCGATTGTATCATCAGTTTTTGTTTTTGTGTTTTTCTTCTTCTTCTTCTGCTGGGGAAGCAAGGAGAAGGAGAAGGAGAAGGAGAAGGAGAAGGAGAAGGAGAAGGAGACGGAGGCAATGGAGATGGAGATGGAGGAGCAACTGTGATTTTTGTTGGCCAAAGTTTGGCGAACAATGAGCCAGACTTTGGCCCACTGAGACGCCGTTGTGGCAGCTGCCGCATCGAAACAATCGAATCAATTCATTTTTCTAGGGCGGATTGTGCCACTTGAACGTTGAACTGCAGACGCCCCAATGTTGACTACTGTGAAGGCGACTCGCTGGCAGCTCCCAAAGCTCCATTGTTATTGTTATGGACTCGCGGATGGAGTTTGACTTCTGCTGCTGCTGCTGCTGCTGCAGTGGCAGCGGTGGCAGCACCACTTGGTCTTGATCGTGCCACGGCACTAGTCATTTTAATTTTTCTTATTTTTCAAGATTTTCAGACTTTTTTTTTTTATTGTTCTTTTTTTGTGGCGCTAGTTTGGGGCATTTCGCAACACTAGAGCTGCCAACCGCCACCCACCCACACACAGCCTCTCCACACACAACCCAGAAGATTTATGGGCTCCATTTTAATGGTTCTTTTGCTCTTGGCTGGGATGTCAACAGGATTACGACGTTACGTTCAATGGGCAATGGCAATTCAATTAGATCTAAATGCTGTCAACGGCCAGGCACTAATAACCACCACCACCACCACCACCACCACCAGCAGCAGCAGCAGCAACAGCAACAGCCACATCTGAGGCACAACCAAGTGTCGTCTGGCCTGTGTCTGTAAATATGTCTGGCAATTGCATAATAGTTTATGCATGCAGAGCGCTGGCTTGCATATTGCAACATGTTGCCACGACGACAACGACGACGACGACGACGACAACGACGACGACGACGACGACGACGACGATGATGATGATGATGCATAGCCTCCAGAATGGCAACACCAAAAACAACAGCATCAAACGGCGTCGTCGTTGCCCCTCCCTAAAAACGAGCAAGCGGCAGTCCTGCGCCATCCAGCGGCATCCAGCTGTGCGCCGTCTCCACATCGGCTCCAGTTCGGCTCTGGCCTCCGTTCACCGTTCTCCGATCTCCGATCAGCGATCATCGGTCTGTGGTCTCTGGTCTCCTAAAGTGTGTCGAATATTCAAGTGAAAATTTCCCGCATAGACCTCAAAGTCAGTCACTCAGTCAAAAGGCGCAAAACGCGAGTGCGGCGCTTGTCTTGGCGATTGTGTTGCTTGCCTCCTGCCTCCTGCCTCCTGTCTCCTGCCTCCTGCCTCCTACCACCCGCCAACTGCCTTCTGCTGTTTCCCACTGACTGTTGCCTATTGCCTGTTGCCTGTTGCTGTCGTATCATATGAGCTCTACCCATACCAATTTTCCGTTTATCCATACATATGCCATACGTACATATATCATATATTCCGCTCGTAGCTCTAGATCTGCACATGGCTTTATAGGTGGGTAGCTCGCCAGCCTCTCCGCCCCTTCACTGCTCTGCCTTACCCCGGCTATCGTTACTTCTGTCGCTGCCTCCGCCTCCGACGCCGTCATCGTCTCTGCCTCTGCCTCTGCCACGGCCTCTGCCACAGCCTCTGCCTCTGTCTCTGCCTCTGCCTTCGACTGGTATTTCTGACTTGTATTTGATTAGAGACTTGGGCGCTGAACCAAACTTGTCGTTACAGTTGTTCTTAAAGTTGTTGTTGTTGCTGTTGTCGTTGTTGTCTTAGCTCTTTAAGTCGAACAATTACATTTTAAGCGTAGCACAACCTTGGATACCGTTATATTTCTTTTTGCAGTTGTTGGGCGTGTGTTCGTCTAGCGAACGGATAACCCAATGAACGTTTTTCCACAGGCCAACTCAGTGCGAATACCGCTAAATGTGAAGAAATTAATAAAGATATAAAATAAAAATAATTTTATCATTTAAATATTTATTTTATTTATTTTTTTATTTAAATATAAAATCCAAAACAATCAAATAACATTTAAAAATAATTTATTATTTTTTATTATTAATTTTTTTTAATATTCTTCCAAATAACATAAAATTAAAAGAAATCAATTAATTTTATAAGTTTTTTTCTTATTTATTTAATGTGCAAATTTTAATTTTAATTTTAATTTTTTTTTATTAAGTCATATATAGTTCTTAATTTTGTTATTTAAAAATATCAAAAGTCATTTTATTTCTTTAACATTTATTTTATTTTTTTTTATATTATTATTGGGTTTCATTGCAAGGTAAATTTTAATATCCTTTCTATATTTATTTTAATTTATTTATAAATAAATATATATTTTCCAATTTAATTATTTACATTAAACTTTGTATTTTTATTATATTTTCACATAGTAAATAATTTAGAACATTTAAATTTTAATTAAATTTTATTTTTTTGTTTACTTTTATTTATTCTATAAAATATATATTTAAAAATATATATTTAAAAAAATAAATATATAATATATAAAAAATATAGCTATAAAAGTTATATTTTTTATATATTATATATTTATATTTTTTTATATATTTTTTTTATAAAAAATACTTTACATATTTATTTTTATATTTATATTTATTTTTTTATTTCAAATTATTGTTTATAAATATTTATCGTCATAGCAGTTACATTTTAAATTTTATTATTTTAATTCCAGCTTCTAAACCTTTTTTTTTTGGATTTGAGCTCCGAAAAGTTCAGTAGTCACCAAGCTCCACGTGCTTCGGGGAAAATGTTCGCTGGGTTGGAGGCAAGCGCACTGCTGGGCGAAACACGATTCAGCAATCTGCAAACGTCTCGTTGGCTTCGACGTCTGTGGCAAGAGTCGAAACGGATCGCCAGTTGGGCCAGGCTTTGGCTTTGGTGGCCATAGTGATGGCTATGGCTATGCCAGACCCGACCCGGCCAGACCACTGAGCTGATCTGGCTGCCAGTTCAACCATCCTACCTTCCAGCCAGCCAGCCAGCCAGTCATCCAGCCAGCCAGCCAGCCAGCCAGTCATCCAGCCAGCCAGCTAGCCAGCCAGCCAGCCAGCCAGCCAGCCAGCCAGCCAGCCAGTCATCCAGCTATCCAGCGATCCGGTGTGCCGGGCCAGCTAAGAGTAAAGTCGACCACACCCGCACACTTCATTATTTTTATGTCGCCTGTAGTACCATTTAAACGACAGCGACAACGACGACGGCATCGGGGATGTGGGATGGGGGGTACCGGAGGACTGGGGATGGAGCATTTGGGCAACGCTGCGGCACGACATTCAGCGATGGTGGCAAAGGCAGCCACAGCGACAGCGACAGCGACAGCAACAGAGATGGTGGCAGAGGCAGCTTCGCTGGAGAACCCCAAAAGCAAGTCAAGAAATTAGACGCATTCGACGTTTTGGAGCGAGCGACAAGTCAAAGAGTAGCCCAAGAGTTGGGCACGGGCTTTAGGGTTTAATGGGAGCTCGAAGTATGAAGGCTTTGGGTGGGTTTTTGCTTTTCGCCAAGTTTTTAAGCTTGGATTGGATGTGGAAGTGGAAGGGGAAGGGGAAGAGGAAGAGGGGGCCAATTGGGAGGTGGAGGCTCCTTTGCAGCAGAGTCGGAGCCATGGCACATCTCATGTTGATGTTACAATTGTTGGTTGTACGTTTGGTTTCATTTGGCTCTGGCTTTGGGTTTGGGTCTGGGTTTGGGTCTGTGTTTGGGGCTTGTGCTGAGGATCGTGCGCGGCGCAAATGTGCCTGATGGGGGCTTGGAAATTTGTAGCGCCCCAAAAAAAGCAGCTGCAACAGTAACAAAAATAACAGCAATAACAACAAATACACAACAAAATCAACAAAAACACCAACAACAGCAACAACAACAGCAACAACAGCAACAGCAGCAGCAACAACAACAACAACAACAGCAACAATTATCTACAATTACAACAACGGCAGTCGGCCAAAAAGTCGTTACTGTTGCTGTCCAAAGAGATGTTGTTGGAAGCTGTTGTTGTTGTTGCTGTTGTTCTTGTTGTTGTTGCTGTAAGTGTATATTATAGTACGCCTTCTAATGCGATCGCTGACTCTTGGTCTTAGGCAGACTCCAAAGTAATTTATCTTGATGTTTAAATCAATTTAACTACGCGTTGTCTGTGCCTGCCTTTGGATTTATATACAAACACACACACACATATATCCATATATATATATATAAATATATATATGTGTGTATGTATATGTATATCTGAGCTCTTCAGTTTATTGATCGAAATTCGTAATATGCGATCGCTTGCGGAGTTTATTAAGGCACGAACCACGTCCGATGACAGACAACAACAAATGGCAAGTCGCCGAGTCTCTTGAATTTTTTCATAATTATTGCCATGGGCTTTGATCTGGTTTCGTTCTGGCTGCGATCCATCGATCCATCTATCTATATATATCCACCAGTATATATATCCATGTACCTTTCTGTGTCAGTATCAGTATCCGTATCCGTATCTGAATCTTTACATGTATCAGTTCAGTATTAGTATCTGTATATTTATCTTTATCTGTATCAGTATCAGTATCTGTGTCTGAACATTTATCTGTATCTGTATCTGAATATGTATCTGTATATGTATCTATATATGTATCTATATATATATATATACAATATATATGTATCTGCCTATGTATCTGTATCTGTATCTGTATATGTATCTTTATCTGTATCTGTATCTGTATCTGTATCTGTCTCTGTATGTGTATCTGTATCTGTATCCGTATCTGAAAATTTATATGTATCTATATATGTATGTATAAATGTATCTGTATTTGGATATGTATCTATGGCTGTATCTGTATCAGTATCTGTATCTGTATCTGTATCTGTATCTGTATCTGTATCTGTATCTGTAAATGTTTCCGTATATGTATCTGTATCTGCATATGTATCTGTATCTGTATCTGTATATGTATATGCATCTGTATCGGTATCTGTATCTATATATGTATATGCATCTGTATCGGTATCTGTATCTGTTGCCATGGACATGTATCTGTGAGCTTGGCATGTCGCCTCAGTAGGCCGCCGCATAGACGCGTCAAGATTCTGGTCTGGCGTCTACGCCTATTCGTCTGCTCTTGTTGGAGACTTTACTTTGGTTCTATTGTTCACTTATTTCTGCTCTGCTCTTGTTGTTGCTACAACAGCAACAATTGCTGCTGCTGTTGCTGCTGCTGCTGCTGTAGCCTGAAGAGCTGCCGGGTTTCAGTGCTCAGTTGTGGGCGGAATTGTTTCGTAATTGTAAAATATGTTGTCATGTGAGTTGTAAGTTGTAAGTTGTAAGTTGCAAGTTATTGTCGGGTTGCTCGTTTAGATGCGACAAATGTGGTACAGTTAATTTTGATGTTCGATAAGTGTAGACTTTTCAAGGCATTGGGCGAGTGGTTAATAAGAAGCTCATAAATAGTTAATGGCAACATTAAAAATCGAAATGAAAATGAAAGTAATGATGCTAGCCTTTTTGGAGAGTTTTATGTACTCTCCAAAATTGGAAATATGACTATAAATATATTTACATAAATAACGAAGCACAAGCTGCGCCAATTTCTTCTTTTTTTTTTTGAAACTCTCCAAACTTGGAGACTCACTTAAAAAAAAAAAAAAATAAACATGTCACAACATCATTTGAAAGTCTACAAAATTGTAGATTGCAGATTATTTCCTAATATTCAATCTCGGTTTTATTGAAGGTCTCCACTTTTGAAGAATTGCATTCAATTAACATAGCCAAGTCAATTGATCAGCTGCGCCAGTTAATCACAATTTCAGAGATCTTAATATGTCTCCAATTATGTAGACTTCATAAATGTGCGAGTCTCGATGCTAATGGCGTCGCTGCATGGCCATCATTAAAGCCGTTAGTTGGTTCAGGCTTTGACTGTCACCGTCGTTGCCATCGCCGCTGCCGCTGTCGCTGCCCCTACTGCCAGCTGCTGCCGGCAATACTGTGCGTATGAGTGTTGCGCATACGCCGCGTACGCCGCACACGCCACACGCCGGTGATAGAGGCTCGGTTTTTGGTCGTCGGTCTCTTACAAAAAAAAAAACGATACAGTACCGAATGCACACCTACACACACATACAGCAGTGACACACACACACACATACAGAGCACACACACACAGACACAGACACATGGACACCGGCACGTTTTAGTGCCCATTAACGAGCAATTGCAATTTAAACTGGATCGCTCAGTTAGCAATTTGGAGCATTGCTTTTATGCAACAGCGTCGCCGTCGCCGTCGCCGTCGTCGTTGTTGTTGTGGTTGTTGCTGGTGTTGTTGATATTGTTAGTGTTGTTGTTGTTGCTGCTGCTGCTGCTGCAGTCGCCAGTTGTTGGTATTTTGGACAAATGTAGATTTGTTGTTGTTTTTATTTTGTATTTTGCCAAACGACAACAGCAACAGCTACAACAACAACAACAACCACAACAACAACAACCACAACAGCAACAACAATAAAAACAACAACATATCAACAACGATGATGACGATGGCGAGTTGAGTGGCCTGTGGGCCACCAAGCAGATTCGACGGAACAGCCTCAGCAACGTCCGCCCCGGCAACGTACGCGCCAAGGCGTGCATGGATCTCGGCTGATGCTGTACTAACTGTGGTTGTTGTTGCTGTTGTTGTTGCTGTTGCTGTTGTTACTGTTGCTGTTGTTGTTGTTACTGTTGCTGTTGGTGGTGGCAGCGGCTGCGACCGCTTACAATGCATTTCATCAGCAGGCAGGCAGCTGCCTTAGACACACTCTTGATTTTGCGGCTCTTAGATTATACGTTACGTTTCTGCGTTCGCTTGGACCAACCGAAAAAGATACATAGATACAGATACTACTATGCACGTGTGAATCTGTGTGTGTGTGTGTGTGTGTGTGCGTCTTGTATATTTCTTTGGCTAATAGCAAAATGTTGGCTATATGGCCCTGCTTCGTTAGATATAGATAGCATTCGATTTTCGCTGTGCCGGCTGCAGTTTTAGTAGTAGTTGTTGTTGTTGTTGTTGTTGTTGCTGGTTGCATGCCTTCCTAGGCAGATAATCAGGCAGGCAGCTAGGCAGCCAGGCAGCCAGGCAACCAGGCAGCCAGGCAGCCTGGGCACAGTTGGCGCTGGCCGGATGGCAGTTGCTGCTGCGCCTAATGCAAAAATTCGATCAGCTGCATTTTCAGATCTCGACCCATATTTTGCTTTATATTTTTGCTGCTTGCCACTGCCACTGCTGCTGCCACCACTGTTGCTGCCACCACCGCTGCTGCTGCTGCTGCTGCTGCTGCTGCTGCGGCAGGCAATGCTTAAACTGGTTTCGATTTGCATACACGTTGGACGCAGGAGTGCGATGAGTGTGCTTAGTCATATTGGGCGGCCATTAGAATGCCGCGTCTCGGCGCTGCAGTTGCAGTTGCAGTTGCAGTTGCAACAAAATAGCAGTAAAAGAATATCCATTGGTCCCACCTAAACTAGTTTTCCTATGTTTTTTAGAGCAACAAACTCTGCTTGCCACATTCGTTTCGTGTGTTGCTCTTGTTGTTGTTGTTGTTGTTGTTACTTGAGTTGCTGTTGTTGTTGTTGCTTGAGTTGCTGTTGTTGTTTTTGCTGGTGTTGCATGTTGCAATCGATTGCAAAACGAAATGTGCGACCCACTGCGACTAATCTTCACAAGCCACAGCAGCAGCACAGCACCACCACCACCACCGCCAACAACAGACCCAACAACAACAACAACAACAACAACAACAACTGCTCTAAGTGCGCGCTGGGCAGGCACCATCAGTGCCACAGCCTTTAAAACTCTCGTGTTGATGTTGCAGTTGTTGTTGCTGCAGTTGTTGTTGCTGGAGTTGTTGTTGCTGCTGTTGTTGCTGCTGTTGTTGTTGCTGCTGTTGTTGCATTGTTTCCTTGCTTGTTTGTAATTAAGCATACGTCGTGTGGCACATGGGATGCCAAGTCAACTGCTCGTATCCAACAGATACTTTCACAATTTGCTGTCTGCAGTTGGTCAGCAACACAGCAGCAGCACAGCAGCAACAACAGCAGCAACAACAACAGCCGCAACAACAACAATAAGAACAACATTCGTTGCCATTGTCGACAACTTCAAATTGTAACACACTCAAATTCTAAGGTGTGCCGAGACGGCCATTTAGATTGTGGAACAAGCATTATCTCTGCCGTCGGTGCACTCCACAGCAGCACCACCGCACCACTGCACCACCGCCCACCGTCTACCCAGTCCCAGCGACTCACCCACCTTGCGCCCCATCTCCCCTCTTCCCCTCACCGTTTTCTCGACTCGACTGACTCGGCTGAGGTGTTCGCCTGACCGACCGCGTGTTGCCGCTGCCGACAGGGAAGGCCAAGAATTTGTCGGCTAATAGAGAATGGCGAGCGCGCAAAATGATGCCAACTTCAGTCGCTCCGATATATAAATCAATGCAGAAATTCAGCGGCTCCGCCGCAATTTCAAAACAGGCAAATAAACAAAAAGGAAACACCATCAAAATTAACAGAAACCAAAAAACAAATTTAAAGATTTTTTTCTTTTTTTTATTTTTATTTTTTTATTTTTTTTTTATTATTATTTATTATTATTTTTTTTTTCTTTTTTGGGACTATCGATAATTGATTTTCCTGCAAAGCAGCGACTTGCAATTGCCCAGTGCAGTCCGAGTGCTGATCACTAAGGATCTGCAGGCCTCTTATATAATAAAATAATTTATAAATAATACATTATAAATAAAAAACTCATCAAAACAATTAAA